>JAHQIV010000612.1:0-18476 GCA_030463285.1 Phytophthora europaea
GTGCGCGACGCCAGGCCGCGCCTTGGCTGTGCAGGATTGTGGGGTTGTGCTGCTGGCCTGGGCCGCTTGGGCTTAGCGAGGTAGATGTAGCCATGCGCAGGGCGAGCCCGTTGAGGGCCGCCTGTCAGTCTGGACAGTGATAATTGACGGCACGCACTGCGTCGCACAACTCGCGTCACCAGTGCGGAGAGTCGACGAGGAGGTGCGCCAGGGCGCGCCCCCAGGAACTGGTTGACGTAGAGCAGCGTCAACGTCACACGCTCAGGGGTGTTGTTGTCCCGCTCCATATTCCCGAGTACACACCGCTTCACCCAGGAGAGAAGGTGGCGTGCGTGATCGTACCACAGTGCGTCGCAGAAAGATATAAATCCTTCAATCGCAGCCAGTAGGTGGAACACCTCGCGTCCACCGCCTGTAGGGTAGTCCCAGGTCCCAAGTCCACCGAAAAGTTGGCGGTCGTCGAGCCGCGCTGCAGTTGCTCCAGCTCCGACTGAGGGCGAAAACGCATCACGGTTGGTCCCCTCGAGCCGAGCCGGCCATTTTACAGCGCCATAAGAACAGCCGGTGGTGCGTCGAAGCGGACGCATTTGAGCTCTCGGAGGTGCAGCACGAAAGACATAGGTGACCACCACTTACCTACGTCGGAGGCAAGGTCGCGGAACAAACGGTGGGCCGCTAGCTGATGTGCGCGCGGTGAATAATACTGGCCCTTGACCCTCGTACGCGGCAACTCGAAGCTTAAGCATCATTGTTGGCAGATGGCGGCAGGAGGCAGGTCGGTCGCGTTCCAGCGTCCATGAGCCAGGCACATCTATGAGCGCGGCGACAGCAGTGTGCACTCGGCGTCATGCGTGCGATTAGAGTTGGGAGGGGGTTGTGGGCTGCGCGCCACGCCCATGAGCGTGGGGTTGCTGGCTTCAGGTCGGAGCGAACGGCGAAGCTCGCTAAACATCTCAAACAGTTTGTCCACTTTGTTGACCAGCGATACCGTGCGCGTCAAATTGATAGGACCATCGATTTGGCGGCACGTTTTAGCCGATATCTCGGCTTCTACTAAGAATTACGAGCCACTGTTTAGATATGTTATTACTCGTGTATACGCAAACGAAGGTTGTGCTAACAACTGCGAATTCCACGCCCTTGACAGGGCTGCCATACAGATTGCCGGTTTCGGCAGTGGCGACACAAAAAAGAACCACATCCGTTTTCTGTCTAATCACACACATTTTATGCAACCCAATACAAACTTCTACATTAAAAGTTAGTACTTAGTGAGACCGCCCTCTTGCTTTATGACAGCAAGGCAACAGCGAGGCATGGACTCTACGAGCTTGAGTAGGTACTCTTGCTCAATGGAATCCCACGCCGCCATGATGGCATGCTCGAGTTGCTGCACGGTGCGATATTGGCGGCCATGGGAGTACACCCGTGCCGCCATTACCAACCACACGTTTTCAATCGGATTACAGTCTGGAGAGCGGGCTGGCCACACCATAATGTTGACCATTTGCTCCTGCAAGAAGTGCTTCGTTTCACGCGAAGCGTGAATCGACGCATTATCTTGCTGGAAAACATAGCACCAATATCTTGCTGGAAAACATAGTCAACACCATAGTTAGCATGAGCAAAAGGCAACATATACGCAGATAGCGTATACATGTAGTCGCCAGAATTGTGCCGGCCCCGCAAAATGGCCAACTCGCTTTTACCCTGGGCGCTGAACGCGCCCCAGACCATATCGCTTCCTCCCCCATTCTGGCGCCGTACGTACGACTGCGCTGACTGGCGCATGTCCCGCCAGTAGTACTTGAAGCCGTCAGGTCCGTCGAGATTAACCTTTTTCCATCAGAAAATAAAGTGTATTTCCATATTGCTACATCAAATGACAACAGGTTAGAAATGTTCTCACCATAATGTAAGAAAAACAAACGTAGCAGGGTTAAGAATGTGCTCCTCTGCCCACGCCATCCGAGCTGTCTTGTGTGCCGCTGTCAACGGCAGCGTGCGATCCATTTTGGTGTACACCAGATGATCCACCTTCTGGAGCAACCGCTGGATGGTATGCACCGACGCCTTGATGCTGAAGCGAGTCTTGAGCTCGACCGCGAAGAACTCGCCTGAAGCTGCCGCTCGGACAAGTTGGCGGACTTCTCGGCCACTTAGAGCCGGCTACCTCCCTGCCCTTGGTCGTTCCCCGCTTTTGTCTGCCTGCGGTCCTCGCTCGGCCTCGATCGCGCGCCGCGCTGCGTTGCGAGAGCGGCCGGTCCTTCGTGCGATTTCGTGAAGTGAGAGTCCACCATCGTGGAGCCCAACGACCCACTAATATGCTTGGTTGGTGAGGGCTCGTCCGCGGCCCATCAGAAAATGAAAGGCTCGCAGCAGTCCACAGAGCACTTCCAACAAGTACTTGCCGCCAGTCATCTCACCTGTATTGACCATCACTCTTTTAATATAGAAGTTTGTATTGGGTTGCATAAAATGTGTGTGATTAGACAGAAAACGGATGTGGTTCTTTTTTGTGTCGCCACTGCCGAAACCGGCAATCTGTATGGCAGCCCTGTCAAGGGCGTGGAATTCGCAGTTGTTAGCACAACCTTCGTTTGTGTATACACGAGTAATAAGATATCTAAACAGTAGCTCGTAACTCTTAGTAGAAGCCGAGATATCGGCTAAAACGTGCCGCCAAATCGATGGTCCTATCAATTTGACGCGCACGGTAGGCGGTGAGTCAATGTAGGTGACGCCGGCGCACGTCCGACTGGCGAGAAGGAGCCGCAGAAATCGTCCAGGTTGAAAGGTGCGAGTGCCGGCCGAGGCGCTTGCGCCGGCAGCACCTCCGAGGTCTTGATGGCAACGGTCACACCCGCGGAAGTAGGGGATTTAAGAGCCGCCGGCCCCACCGTAGCGCTGCTAGTACGGGCTGGTAGCGGGACAGAGAACAAGATCGTGGTTGGGCGCGCCACGGGGGATGCCGTTATGCCGGCGACGACATTTTCGTCGGCTGTTGCCGGAAGGGTCGCCCCGGCGAGGAGTGCGGCTGCAGCAGAGACAGACAGCAGATTCCGGGGATGGTCGTTTGACGCACCGGACGTCGGCACCGCCGGTGTGCCGGCCTTGCATTTCTTTTTCAGCGCCTCGGCCAGCAACAGGGCCGACCCTCTTCGGATTACGCGCTGTTGCGGAAAGAATCCGCACCGCCTAGTTTCTTGGAGGCGTGCTCTAGCACGTCCCGGAGATGTCTGGGATGATGGCCGCTCGTCGTCGTCGACCACGATCACGTCAGGCGGTGCTGGAAGGGAACGGTGCGGCAGGTGCGCCGACATCGTCCGCTGCAGCAGACGGGGCTTGAGGCACGCCGGGAGGCTGGGCTGCATTATCCGGCAGGCTGTCCGGTGCCACAGGGGGCGGAGCTCTCCGAAAGGCTTATGGTGCATCGGGTATTGATGAGGCCGGAAGCACAGCAGCCGGGGACGAGTCCGACGTCGAGGGCGACGTCGACATGATGGCGCAGTTGAGGGTAGTTGGCTTGATGGCGAAAGCTGATTGTGCTGTAGGCGAAAACTTGCAAGCGCAGAGACTCTATCGACGTGCCAGCCGCACCCGCCCACAAATTAATGGTTCGGCACCGGTGTTGGTGCCGCATCCGCAGCAAGTTGGTCGACCATTGCCGGTGGCACTGACGCCGGTGCCGAATCACGCTGCCCAGGCCTTTGCTGTACCGGCTCCACTTGCGCTGACGTGCGCTTGCGCGCACGTCGTTCTCGCTGCAGGGCGTTCTTCCGCTCTCTTTGCTCCTGTGTCACGTTTGCGGCAACTTACCAACTGTCACCAACGGTGCAGGTGTTGGTGTCGCCCATGAGGCAGGTTGACCGACTGGCACAACCAAGAGCACCAGGTGCTGCTGGCATCGACACACGATCACGGGCTCATCGCTCACGCTAAGCCATTGCCACTAGCACCGCGAAACTCTAACTTCCCGCGTCTCTGGTCGTCCATCCTGATATGCCAGCTATCCGGATCGCCCAGGCGACCGGCTCCCGGTACAACAATCTTGGAGCTCGCCTACATCCGCCCACACAAACCATCTCATGATGAACACTTGAGCGCCCGCCTTCCTGTGCTTCAACCCACGGCGCTACCGGTAACCTCGGAGATTTCTCGACGTCGTCCATCACGGTCAATTGACCCCGATTATCCCAATTACTGGTTTACCGTCCCTTCGCGCTGATACAGGCGCCGGCTTCAGTTTTACTGGGTTCGGACTACCGAATTAATGGGTGTTGGGCTGGCCCCAGCACCCTCCGGACAGTATAATATTATGGGTAGTCAATTTGAAACACAGTTTGGTTTTTGCAGCAAGACAAAAATATATCCGGCGTTATGATTGGTCGAAAGAGCTTTTCGCTATCTACATCAAAATTGATGCACGTCAGCGTTGGAGCAGCAAACGGAATTCGTGTTGCTCGCGTCGACAAAGATCGCTCATCACTCGGAAAGCTGCAAAGACGCCAGCAGAGTGCTCCAAGGCCTTTATGAGCTCCGCTCGCGACGACGATATGGTGGCGACTCGTGCGGATCGGACGTCGGCTATTGCAATATCGGCTGCGGACGGATGGTGCGAATCGACAGGAGCTTTGGAAGATCTCGACCAGCACGAACCAAGCCCTGTGGGTACTGGTGATGAGAACCTCGAAGACCCGCGGGATTCTGCAGAGTCTTTACGGGAGAGTGGATCCGTGCTGTCAGGTGTGGTGTGCTGCTGGAGGAGTTGCAAAAAGGTGCAGCCGAAGATGGATGCAGTTTTTGTGCGTGTAGCGAAGAGGGTTGCGAGCGTGTCGTACATGCAGTTTTGTGCTGTCAGTATGCTCAGTGAATTTGGAGCCAGCAGCTCGTGTGGCAAGGTCGCGTATCGAAAACGCTTATATCGAAGCAGCTCGCACATCGTCGACACAAGGTAAGAAGCGTGTACTTTGGCACAACGATGGGCCGACACCGAGCGTGAGTTCAATTAGCGTGTCGATTGACTGGCTTACGATCGGAAATAATTACAATCGCTATCGCTGTGGTGAAAGCCAATCAGCGGATTCAAATACTTTACTGGGTGGGGAAGTCGTGCAAATGATAGCAGAAGCGGGTATCACAACTACTCGCAATGCAAATGACATCACCAATTAGATCACAATACAGGAGACGTCGTTCAGGACGGCTGAGGATTGGTTCAGCAATGCAGGCCAATGTTGTGACCATAACGAGCCGAGAATTCGTGACACGATCTTGTCTCGTTGTTCGTACTACTTTGAGTTGCGAGACATAATGTACGAACGCGCCAGCACACGTGCTCAGCTTCTCAATGCCGACGCATCAGCACATAAATATGACACGGATGATGAACAAGAAAGCTCAAGCAACGATGAGTAAACAATAGCGCAGCAATTTCCTCGACGAGCGTCCGAGCAAATCGATGCTCCCATTTTAATCGTTCAGTGACCAACAAAACGACAACGCAAACGATAGACGTTCCGCAGGAGTGCCCAGAACCGGGAACAACAACTTATGGAGCTGGAAGTGAGAAAGCACCAGATACACTTGCAGGAACAGGAGATGGTCACTCGCCAACAGCAACTCGAAAATAAGGCGCGTGTAGTCCATGTTCGTATCGACGAGTCAAGCACACATGTTCTTAAACATCGACGAGAAGCTGAGCACTGGCACCTGCAAATCAAGATTGTACTTCTTCGAGAGCGAAAAACGTGCTAGACGAAGGTGTTGCAAATGAAGGCATTGGCACTCTTTTTACCACATGCCACGTATTTATAGCATGTATAGCTCCGCCACTCACCGCCGGTAGCCCCAGCAGAAACCGGCATGTCGAGTTCATCGTCATCTTCCACCTCACCACTAATGTAATCGTCAAGCTCTCGTCGCCACTCGGAAAGTAGATATAAATAGATTATGCAGAATACATGCACACGTCACGTATCGAATTAGACGCCGCATATGCTTTCTCTTTTGATGAGCTACGCTTGCACTTCTCGGAGGTACGGGAAGCGCATCTGGAGTAAATCAATGCAATGCTCACTTTAATGCGAATACTTGCTAGTTTGTTTGTTAAAATAGTGGAGATCGGGGTGCAACTCGGCTTCTTGTGTGCGGGGATCCAGGGGCGGAGCCAGACCAAAATTCTAAGGGGGCCAGGGGTGGGTTAAAATTAGACAGGGGGTAAGTTCTGAGGAGGGACTCAAAAATAGGGGGGCCAGTCAGCGTCTACGAAGCCCAAAAATAGGGGGGGGGTACGCTGGGATTCGCCAAAAGTTTAGGGGGGGGGGACGACGCCGTCAACTATAATTGTGATTGAAGAAGATGGAGTACAGGTTTTGAGGCGGTGTAAGTTAGTTGATAACTGGCTTTCCCTACATAAACTTGCAAAACAGCGTTCGTCTGGCATAAAGCTTTTCTTCGGCACTCAAAGCACGCAAATTGGATTAGCCGTAATGTCAAAACATCGTCAGGGTGATCCCGTTGTCGGCAAGACCTAGCAGACCAACCTGACCCATAGTGCCGTCGTAAACATGTTCAAGGTATCGATCCGACGGAGCCCCCCCCCCACAGCGTGCTTTTAGGAGCTGGCCCAACTAGAGACTCGATTGCAGTGCGTTTGCGCGTAGAGCTAACCGTCTCACTGAGATGTGACAAAATGGTATCCGGTGCAGATTTTATTGCGCTTTTAGGCTTTGTCACGGCTTTTCCTTTTTTAAGGGCCACGGTCTTTTTCCCCTAGCGGCCATCCAGCGCCGACTCCATGTGACTCGCCTTCGGTACCCAAAACAAACGTACATGACATTTTCAAAGACGCTCTTACCGTTTGTAGTACTTATTGTAGGTTAAGTAAGCTTGCTCCCGACTTGATATTTGGGGCGCCCATCTAAGGTGAAATATATCCAATCATCGCAAGTGTATTCCATATTTTAGCCAATCACGCCCGGCTACTCGAGAGTCCCAACCATTTCCCAATTATCTTGGGAAGTCAAGCCCATTATGAAATAATGTTCGATATAAAACCCAAGTATAAATATCACATTACACATAATTCACACCAAAGTCCCTACCCGTGTTTTGATTGTATCGTTGGTGGCGGTGCTCCAGCAGCATTAGCAAAGATGCAGCGAGCGGCAAGAGGGCTTGACATCCCACTAGGGACGGCAGGACAGGAGGCAGCTGAAGTGCTTTAGTGAATTCCTAGCTCTGGGTAACCTGAATGAGGACTCTATCGCTAGCATTGCTAAATCGTTGTCTGTTCCTGTAGCTCTGCCTAGTCAAAACTTCTACTCGATGCTAACTGCTTTTTCGATTTTCCTGCAACCTAAGCCAAGTGCTCGAGGAAGCCGTCTTGCCAAGGCCACCGCTATGGGATATATGTCCCAAGTTGTGAACCTTCTCCGCGAGCGCTATCCTCAGCACCTGTCGGACAGCACGAGAATTGTAAAAATTCGAGACAACATGGGTTCAGCCATTGAGGAGCGAAATTTGCTAGCCGGCGTGCCGACAGGAGAAGCTCCAAGATGCACGCTTGGCAACTTGCGAGTCCTGGTGCAGGAAACCGCGATCAAAGGGGTTGAATCAGGTTATAAGAGCTTGCATGACGCTGCTGTTCTAACTCTAATGTGGCATACGTTTGGTCGAGCTATCGACACTTGTTTTGCTAGAAAGAACCAGCTCTCTATGGCGACTTTAGGGGAGCTCTTCCTGCATATTGCCAGGATCAAGACTTCTGAAGTTCAAGGTATTTCGATTTACAAGGCGGCAACCCACTGGGAGCAGTGTATGCTACATGGTCTAGGTATGCTGTTCGTTTGTGCCTCAGAATCTTCCAGCTATGTATTCCGCTCGTACCTCATGCGGCTGCATTGGATTTGCCGGGGGGAAGACCTACAGCCAAGAGGAAGCTATTCTGTACTGGGAGAACCTGGAGGAGAAGATTGATACAAGTGTCGAGCCACCAACCAAGCGCGTGCGGGGAAGACCAAATGTATCCAAGTATATTAACGACATTATCACAGCGATCTCCGAGCGTTTGACCGCTGCCTCAGCCCCACTTCCCGCAAGTCTGACCGCAGGCCTCAGCAGTCAGTCCTTGCGTCGCGGCTCGGCAGCGTATGCCAATGCGTCGCCGCAACTCGCGATCCAGTAGATCACAACGCGCGGTGCCTGGCTGCTTGACTCGTTAACGAAGGCGTTCGCGTACGTTGGCACCACCACGCGCGAGGACCAGAGCGTTGGAAAAATCTTGGCCGGTTACAAGGACCCTCACCTGCCGTGCATCACGCCCACGGTCACAACGCTGAAGGAGCTCCTCCCTGACCTAGAGTATGCCCAGCTGCTAACGCTCCGTGGGCAGCTCTTCAAGAACGTCAGCGGCTTCACGGACACCACCCTCAACGTCGATGCCGCGGTCTTGGATGCTGCGCTGGCGTCCCTCCTGATCCACCTCGGCGAAGTAGCTGCTGCCGTTCAGCAAGAGCAAGTCGCGACCGGTTTCACGTCGCACTACCTGTATCGTTTCCACGAAGGGCTTGACTCGACAAACGCGGCGTTGGGCTCACGGCTGTCGCTCGACACGTGCATCGCCTGGTGATGTCAGCTTCGCACTTCGTGGGAGACGGAGAACTTCGCGCAGCTTGGGGAACGCATCGGTGGAGACGCGGTAGTCCTTGCTGCTGCCATCACACAGATACTGTCCGCCATCGCGGCGATGCAGCGAACACTCCATAGCTCGTCGCCATGCAGGAGGACAAGCCACACAGCGACGCTAGCCCGACAGTGCAACTGCGCGACAACTGCTCCAGTGGTCCAGTCAAGCCGCGACGTCGTCGTCGAAGCTCACTCGCTAGCTGGTTGCTTCTATAACTGGTACGCGCTGGAGCTGTGGCATACAGCAACGCAAAAGAAACAACAGTTTGCTCGCGCTGATCTCAAGGCAAGCATCAATATCATGATCATCGCAGCAGGCCGGGAGCTTGACGTACCTTTAGCTCCGCTGGATCATGAGGGTGTCGCCTATCGACTGTGGAAGCAGGCTGTGTAGACGCTCGCGGAGGACTTGGACATGAAGGCTAACACGGTGCTTGGCAATATCGACGGAAAGGGCCGATCGCGAACCGCAGGATCGCTGCGAAAGCGCTGGAGAAAACTGCTGGTCAACCATCGCCCTCCTTACGACGCACTCTGCTCAGCCTTCATCATGCGCAAAGCAAGCGGGAACATCGTCGATCGCTGCGCTCTAGACAGTCACCCCGGAAACAAAAAGACTTGGAATCGTAGAACCAATCGCTTTCGATTAACGCTTTAATACATGCCTATTCATACAAAATGGACAATTACACTCGAGGTGCTAACGCGCTTGGCATTGATATGCAATCGAGCACACAAACAACACGTAAGTATAAGCGCGCACACAGTATCAACATAAAGACGTCAACGTACCATCAGCAGCCACAACAACAGCTCGAATTCGCGCGCTATTTCGCGCGTGACAGTCATGTGACGGTCTCGAGCAGTCTCGTACCCCAAAACTGGCAGCATCACGCCCGCCCTGCCGGGTATTGAGCTGCTCTCAAAGTGTTGTCATCTGGAGGCGGGCGGCGTGTCGTCCTGGACGGCGCGGGGTTTGAGTTTCAGCAGTGCGAGCGCGGCGCGGCACGCACGGAGAACTCCGTCGATTCGGAGGGAGAACGGGAACTGGGAAGCCCGCAGAGCCGGCCAAAAAAAAACCTCGAGGTTTTTTTAAGGTTTTGGAGCCGATAATTTCTGCCTATACTTTGGTCAAGTTATTTGGAATCTCTTCCATGATTGGCTCATTCTTTGGGAACCCAGATTGGGACCTCGTCGATTACTGACTATAAAGATGAACTGGACCAAATTCAGAGCTGGTCATGGACGTCAGTCAACACCGTCCGCGTACTGTTAGAGCAGTGAACGGCTTGTGAGGAAGAATGAAAGTTGATAACTGATGTGTATTGAGGTTCTGGCGGCGGCAGACGGCCAACACGTGCGTTTCCTACGTGTACTAGAGGACGAACCTCACGTCCGGCTCCTACGAGCACTTCAGGCAAGGTCCAACGCGTTCGTCGCGCCTGTCGCCGCCATCGCTGGCCGCTGTCCTTTTCAAGGAATTGGAGACTGACCGCTTTGGACTTGCGGTTGCCTCCTTGTGTGGACCACTTAGTCTTGAGTGGTACACACCAGGCCCTCTCCGACGGAATATTCCTTGCAGACCTCTTCTATATGATATGCTTATTAGGAGTCACTCGTACTTAAGGGACACGGGTCCCTCAGAACCAACCGCTCAGGAAGATCGCAATTTAGACAGGGATTCAGTATGCAGATAGAAAGCAGTAGATTGGAATTTATGCGTGTTATTAATACAAAGTAGTTTTACTCTAACCTACAAGTGTGCAAGTCGTTCGGTACCCGGTACCTTAGGCGGCGGGGAAGGCAGGGCCTTTTGCATAAGAAGCAACAGAGACGCCAGGCGTCTGTTGCGGTTAGCGTGTTACGCTTCCTCAACGCTATCCGTGCCGGACAAGTACATTGTCAGGACATATTTCGTGTCACACCCAATATCATACATTTTCAAGTCAATAGGCCCCAAACGACACGTCATCTTCTCGCGTATCTAACGAATGGTGCAGAGTGCACCAGGGGTTGAGTCGTAGCGGAGAGCGTAGCTCAGACAAAATCCTGGCGATCACCGGCCATCCGGGCTCTTTCAGAGCAATATCACGCATTTAACAGCAAGTCAAAGACACATGATGGAGCCACACAAGATTGCTGCTTACAAGGCTGCGCTGGACGCGGTAAGCGATGGAATGCCTATACAAATGGTAGCCACTGTCCACAGTGTCAACAGGGAAAGGCTCCGGAGCCGTGTGCTTCGCCATGTCTCTGTGGTAGCTCGTCGTGGCCCACAGCTATTGTACTTATCGGAAGGAGCGGAGGCAGGGCTTCTGGAGGTCATCCGCTATCGGGCACTACACGGAATGTGCGTCGGACCAGCGGAATTGCGTCATTTGATTCGAGAAGCGGTCCTACACACTACTTTTCGTCCAGTTGGTGATGACTTCCCAAACGACAAGTATGTACAGCGATGGATGAAACGACATGGAAAGTTGATCGGTTATCACAAAGGTCAAGTACTGGATGTAACGCGGGCCAAAGTGGCGACAAATGATGCAGTTCTTCACTATTATGACAACCTCAAGAAGGTCATGGAGACGTACGACCTGCTGGACAAACCTGCTCAAATCTGGAATTGTGACGAGACGGGAATTTGTGCGCGCGGCCAGAGCACGGAACGTGTAATCTGCCCTCGAGGCATGGTTGCAAATGCGCAACGGTCTCCAGACCGTGAAAATGTCAGCGTCATGGGGTGTGTGAGTGCGGCAGGGGCTAGCATGCCGCCCATGTATATCTTTGCGGGGGCTCGTCGCAGGATCGAGTGGATGGAAGGCGCCGACGCTGACGCAGTGTGTGCAGTCACTAAGAGATCAAACATCAATGGAACTCTGTTTCTTGACTGGTTTAAATGGTTCGTATCGGATCTCCCAGTTGCGA
The DNA here is from genome assembly GCA_030463285.1 of Phytophthora europaea. Lineage (NCBI taxonomy): Eukaryota > Oomycota > Peronosporomycetes > Peronosporales > Peronosporaceae > Phytophthora > Phytophthora europaea. The sequence continues at coordinate 11,611 of JAHQIV010000612.1, forward strand.
GGCCTCAGGTCTTGATTTTCGATGGACATTTCTCCCATATTCAGCAAAAGCCGGTGGCATTCGGCGAGGAGCAAGGAGTACATATTTTTGTGCTTCCAGCACACACCTCCCACTTCTTGCAGCCACTTGACGTGACTGTCTTTAAGTCGTTTAAAACCATGACGAGAAGGCGCTTTCGTACCACCCTTTGAACAACAAGGGTAGCTTGCCCTCGAAGGACACGATTGCAGGAATTACTAAAGTGCCGTGGGAGTTAGCGTTTTCGGAGAAAAACGTTCGGAGCGGGTTCAGGCGTAGTGGGATTATCTCACTCTCGTTGACGGCTATGATGAAGCCAATTGCTTCTAAGCAAACGTCAGAAATGGACCAGGACTTACGCCACCATGCTGTCGTGCTTGCCCATGTCAAAAGCCTTGAAGTTTCCAGTCGGCAGCGCCGTATTTTACAGCAGTTGGACCTTAACGTTCACGCGCTCAACGAGGTTAACTTGGCAGCTAAAGCGATGGTGAAGCCCCGTGAAACCAAGCCCGTAACTGGTACTTTCCTGGATGAGAACTTCTCTGGAGGGCGCTTACTAACTCTCGAAGGAATGAAGGCGGAGGCTGCGCGGAAGAAGGCGGACAAGATAGCTAAACAGCAACAAGTCGACATAGCCAAACAAGAACGGAAGAATGAACGAGATCGTCAAAAGTTGGAGCGAAATGCCATGAATTGCGAGGACAAGCCGCTCCACCATACAGCAGCAGCAAGAAAATTGTTAGGAAAACACCGCGCGCTGAAAAGGCCTGTCGTAAAAGCCGTGAACGAAGTGATCAAGCCCGCTAAGAAGCGTTGCAAACCGGAGATCTCTGAGATCGTTGAATCGGCACTAGTATAGAAAAGGTGGCTTTGGCAAGTAATATGTCCACCTTCTGAGGGATAGTATAGTGAATTCAATATAAACTCGATTTTGGCAAGGTTCTTGTCCGGCCCGGATACGGTGCGTGTGACCCCCGTCACAATCGCCAGCCGCGCCCGTTGCCGCTGGCTTTATCCCGGCTCCAACACTCTTTCCCGGGACGTCCTTATTCAAGCGTGACTAGCCCCTGCAACTCGGTCAGACGCGGGGCTGGGATCTCCTTGGTCATGAGGTCGGCCCGCATCTGATGAGACTCGCAGTACTTCACTATGATGACTCCCTTTTCGACGAAGTCCTTGACAAACTTCAAGCGAACACTAATGTGTTAAGCTTTGCCGGATGAATATTCCCCTTCCAGCTGCTTTATTGTCTACATGCGTGACAATGGATCCACTCACGGCCATGTCTATCTCCCCAAAAAATTCACTATGATGATGTGTCAGGCTGTTCGAGTGATGGTAGCTCCGACATCCGTTTCCGAGCGCGACAACCAAGCTGAGCTTCGCGTCGAACTGGGAACGTGGCAAGTGCGTCACGTGAGGTATTGGTGCCCCCGCTAATATATGTCCGGAAATCGAGCCTAATGCTTGCGAGTGCATTGAATCCGAAGGCAATGTTGCCGCGGCGGTTCAAGTGACGGATTTGACCTATCCCAAAGTCTAAATCGAGCTATGATCCAGTCAATGGCTGATCAGTTCGACATCGTAACATATTATGACGTTGGCATTAACGGCGATAATGCATTACTGAATTTGACAACAAATCGCGGAGAGGTCAAACAATGGGACATCGACGGTTGGGAAGAAGATGAATTGGTACTGGTATACATCATACCAATTATTTGATACATTACGTACCAGCAATGACTGATTTGTTGCCTCTTTTACTATTGCTCAATCGGCTGAGCAGCAACCAGAGTTTAAAAACTTTTTTCGCATGATGTTTGGACCAACTGGAGACGTTGGTCCAAACATCATGCGAAAAAAGTTTGGGACTCGTTTTGGGTTTTCTTGCCCCTAACAGTGTGGAATATGATTGCAGAAGAATTAAACAGATATGCGAAACAGACGGCCGGGGTCCGATCTTGCCCCATACGAGATCTGCGCGCTAAACACAAGCAAAGGGGTGGCCCGAAGAAATACCCGACGTGTCCCTTCGGGAAATCTGTCAGAGATTACGAAGAAATTCTCCGATCGAACTCCACGCGTTTATGCTTTTGTTGATCGCTCGAATGTCGTTCCCCATTCAACCAGCGGCTCTTGTCTCATTGGAGTACACGTAGTTTTAGTACACGTCCACGTAGGGCATTTGGCAACTGGATGTCTTAACAGTAGGTGCCTAGTTTCGATACCATGTTCGATTGTAATATCGCTAAGTTATTTATTGTTTGTTTTGTATATACAGGTTTGACCAGATTAACCAACACATCCACTTTATCAACAACAAGGATCCACGTTCTAAAGTTGATCGAGCGTGGCAAATCCAACCTGTGATCAACGCACTCCAAAACATGTTCAAAAGGGTTACATTCCTAGTGTCTCCTATCATTTGAGCTACCATCGCACGCTAAGTACAACTCAACGCGGATGCTTATAATAGACAAACCCCACAAGTGGGGGAACAACGTTATGTCCTACGTGTTGCCCAAAACCTTCATACCGCAACCAGTATGAAGGTTTTGGGCATATTATACTCTATCTTTTCACCAACTGAATGGGTTTATCTAGTGCCAAGGTATATTGTGGGAAGAAGCAACATCTAGACGGTCCTCAAATCATTGACGATAAACCTGGTTTTGCCGCAGTTCTTCGGAATCTAGTTCAAGTTGTACCAGAAGATCGGGACGAGTAGTATACTGTAGTTACTGATTGGTTCTACACTTCAGTTGCACTTTCGCTGGAACTGCTTTCCAGAAAGATTTACAGCGTCGGGACAATCCAAACTCGACGGATCGGATTTCCTTAAGCCCTCAAAGCTGGTCGGAAGAAACGATCAGACAATATGCCACGCTGGGCCTACATAATCTCGGGCAACCATAAGGTTCCTAAAATAATCACATGCATTTGGATGGACTTAAAGTCCGTTCACTTCACGCCACTGGTGCAAATATACACCAGCAGACAACCGGTACGTGATTGCTCTGCGAACAAGGTTTATGCCCTCTAACATTTTATGCTTCTTAGTTCGACTAGTCAGTTACGGCCAGCTGGAATACATTCTCTGCCCGAAGCTAGTCAGTCAAGAACTACCAGTTGTTCATGAAACCGGACTCCATCGTTGTCACGACAGCACCAGTCTTATCGGTCTCTAATATGTTCCCCCCCAGACATTCATGAAGTAAGATATACAGCGGAGGAACCACAAACCCTGCTGCACTATAACAAGCCACGATTGACATGTGAAATGATGCCGTAATCTTTTCGCTCCACACATTATAAGATCCATGAACAGCAACCACCGACCTCGCCTTCTTCCTAGAATGAAATGCGGTCTCATCCACGTTAAAAACGCGGCTTGCATCCATCTGCCTGCCGCGCGTTCCGTACTTTACTTAGAGTATTGGGCCAGCACCTATCCTTTATTAACGCTATTGCGAACTTTGTTAATACCTTGAGCGATTCTGCTAGCAAGTTGGTGATGACGGCTCATGAATCGCGTGTTCCATCCGTCCGTGAGCGACTTGTCGTCCAATAGCATCGATACGTCGCTTGCGCGGCGAAGAATGTTCGCACGATCCATTGGATGTCCAACTTGCTGGCAAGCCGCAACCCACTCGAAAATACTGTCTTCGTCTTCCTGGGGGGGGGGGGGTCTGGAGGTGGCCCCGATCGCGATGCTCTCATTTGTGTGCGAGCTCTATCTCCGTTTACCTCGCTCTTACTGCTAGAATCCTTGCCGACGTTCTCCGCCGCAATACTAAGGTCAGCAACCCGTGTTTTCGATACAAATCAATGTCATCACCGGCCTTTCCTAGCTTAACACGACCGTGCAGCGCTCTATACGGAATCTTTAACGCCTTTGAGACCAGTAAACCTGTTCGTCAGTCATAACACGATCAACTGCATCAGCGACGCTCTTCCCAGTGTAAGTAGAAGCGCGTAATTCGATGATGATGTCGCTGCGCTTGAGATTATCAAATTGTGCAGGAAGCGCGCCAAAACAGCTTCAGTCTGACTATCTCCAATCCTGACGTACCAACGATCTGATGAGCTCTCCCGGTAGCAGTAAAAACGATATGATCTTGTGTGCAATACGGTGCTTGCGGCGTAACGCCACTGGCCAGCTCGTATTGAGTTCATATTTAAAGCAGATTCCAAAATCAATTATCTAAACGGTAACATTCACTAGGTGAGTATATTGTCAGCACCTGTTTATCTTTAGTCACTACACGTTGTCTTTATTTATCTCGGCCTCTCATTCATCGTGTAGTTTTAATATGTACATGTTGCCTTTATTTTGAGCATCCAGTTTCTGTCTGTTGTAGCTCTTGCTCGACTGTACTGCCCCGAGCCTTTGCTTGTCCGTCGCGAGAACTTGGTGGAGCTTGTAGATCACATTCTACTAGGTCGTCGAGCAGAACCATGTGTGTAGAGGAGGCGGGAGAATCGACTCACCCACGTTTTGCTCTTCAGCCAAATCACCAGCCGAATCCATGCTTGATGGCACGTCTGCTTTTTCCTCCGTTGTTGTAGGTGACCGTCACAAGCGTGCATTACAACGACGTACAAAGGCTCGCTGTATTGTCACTGCGGCCGGACAGTAAACGCCACCCGCAACACATGCAGCGATCACATGCACACACATCGCGTGCTTTACGTAGTAAAGGCAGCTGCACCCCAGATTTCTTGTGTCCACGACCCACCTTGCTGTGGTTTTCCCTTCATCTGCATACGGCGAGTTTTGATCGATCTTTTTGAGGTATGAGCCTTCTTTTCTTCGGTTGCTGTCAGCGCCAATGGAGCTTGTTTCACTTGGCGTAAATCTGCTTCGAGTGACGAAACGCGAGGTAGCCGCTTCACTGGTAGACACCCACCACCATACAGTTGTCGATTCACAACTACAAGTCGCTCTGAAGCTTCTACTGAACTCCTGAAAGGTACTGCCATATAAAGGAAAGCTAGTCTTGTGTTGTTCAAGCTCTCGTTTAGATGAATTGGCGTCTCCTCCCCTCCTCTGCACTCGCGTTTCTGCCGGGTATGATATTGTCCGAGGGGTTGTTAGTAGCTGCGCAACCTGGCGGGGCTACGAAGGTTTGCCATCGCGAGAATCGAGGTGAGTTTATCCACGTCCGGATGATGTGCTGCGTCAATGTTGTGAGAGCTCCACGCGGTAGATCTTGCCACTGAGCCAAAACGTGCTCTCTTGTCGCAGGATACTCTTCTTCCGAGCAGAACTGCAAGTCATACACTTCTTCAAAGATGAGTCGAGTGTCATTGTTTGATACTCGGTACGTTTTGGCCTGGCGATAAATGTTTTGCATCACGTGAAGCCAGCACATCAGGATCTGCGTGCGGGGCAGTTCCTCAGTACTATCATTGAATTGTGCGAGATCGTCATTCATTATGCAGAGCTGCGGTTCAAAGGACACACTGCTGATGTCGCGGCACACTTCGTTTTAAGTAGCGTATACATCAACCAACATCCAGCGCCTTTCTCTGTGGTATGACGTAGTAGATCACTGGCATATAATCGTCGGACTTGTCATAATACCAGATCGCAAAGACGAGATACCCGTGGATGGCCATCCCGTGCTTGTTGCCCAGATGTAGAATGGTTGTGCAGTCCTCTCGGCTTTGTACTTCGATGTAGTCGCGTACCAGCTTTGCACATGTCAATCCAATGCGAAAAGGTTGTTGCTCACTGCCGTTTCCGAGGAAAGAGGCGAGGATACCGCCTTCGCATCTAGAGTCGCACAGCACTATCATCTCAAGCGATGAAAGAGACTCGATGTCGATTTGATCATACAATCACACATCGCACAACTATTACCACCGGCATCGAATCGTGTGGGTTGGAGCGGCGTCAGGTCTTGACAAAATCAACGTTTTGCTGCTCTAAGCGGCATATCCCTGGAATCAACCATACCAACAATCACTGCGTGCAATCGAGACGTCGTAGTTTTTCTTTTGCTAGCCAAAATGTCGATAATGAACGTCTTCACATTTTCAGTCAGCTTGGCTTGTGATGGGCACGGAGGATCTGGGTCTGGTATGACATGACTACCTTACACAGGCACCAGATGACTGGCAAATTTTGAACTTGTATCGGCCCGTGCACACGATATCAAGATCTTCACATCGTGATGGCTTGCACTCTGTTAGCTGAGAACGCGTCTTGTGAACAAATCCCGCCAAGTTGAAGTATGACTCGACAATGTGGTCAATCTGGCACGTAACAACATGGCTCTTGTCGATAGCGTGGTTCGGTAGCAAGTCTCGGTAGGTGGTCAGAGCTTCTTCGCCACCTGTTGTGTAACGGGGTTACATCAAATAGTGTGTCACACACGAGTTATGTGTTGCACACCCCTTTAGTTCATATTAGATCAGTAGGTGGCTTGAGGGCCACCCATATGCATTAGACTAGGCTCTACTATGATAGATAGTGAGTCCTATACATCCAGACAACAGGCGGCTCTGCCGCGACTAACAACAATACATTCAGTTCACATTTTGAAGCCAAGAGTTCATTTGCCTTGTTTAAGGTATTATGTTCCTCTGGAGACCGTAAGTAGGAAACTTACGGTACTCGCTATTGACTCTCGTATAGAGTTAAGGCTATCGAAAGTACTGTAGACTCTCTGAGTCTGTTAGTCTTCCTCTGACACTAAGCTACGGCAGCCCCGCTACACTTGGTAGCACTTGTAGTCAATCCGACACCTGAGTCTTTCGACTGTCCCTCTGTGAGGATGAAGCAATTGGCCCACTTACCCCTGAACCAACAGGACGGGCTTAAAAAGCTGATGTCCTTG
>JAHQIV010000613.1:7275-18465 GCA_030463285.1 Phytophthora europaea
TGAACCCCACCCGCCGTGACAGCGAGGTACTCACAGCCAAAACCATGGCGAGCTTCGTACGCGACGTGTATCCATATTCGCTTGAAAGCTACATTCAGGGGAAGAAGGACACAGCGACAGCGTACAAGTCGCTGCTTCGGCTACTTCGTCGCTTCGCTTATCGACATGGCTTCGTTCAGCGTACGCCCAGTGGACTCAAGGTAAACTGCTCTTCAATTGTAGGCTTTGACGCTGTAGTGTCGTATTTGGCATATAAATGTATTAATGGTGCTATTTAACTGTGACATTGCTCTTACACTGTACAGGAGAAGCTGTCGGACCTTATTGTCGTTCGAGATGAGTTCGCTCAGTCATTTAAGAAGACATACAGTGGATTCGACGCTAGTGAGGTGTACAATACCGACGAGACAGGCATTTACTATGACACTCCACCGTCTACCATGCTATCAGAGAGAGGCAAGTCCGCATCTATTACAGCGGAGCAGAAGCATTCGGCGCGGCTGACCGCCGTCTGTTCAATTTGTGCCGACGGTAGGAAGCTGCTTCTCCTCTTTATCGTTTGTGGCGAACCGGGAGGTAAAATCGAGCAGAGCGAGCTCCAAACCTACCCAAAAGGTATGTATGCATACATGGCTACATTTTCATGATTGATATTCTAACTGTGCTCTTAAATAATGTGATACAGGGCACGTCTATACAGTGCAAAAGAAGGCATGGATGGATTCGCGCGTGTGGTTGTCTTACCTGCGCACCTTACTGTACTGGCACATATCTGGTCGCTTCTGCTAGTTGACAACCTAGAGTGTCATATGTCTGAGGAGTCAGAGGACGTTCTAGCAGACGAGATGCTAACCATCCTCCAGCGACTACCCAAAAATTCGACCTCTGTATGCCAGCCTTCGGATGTTGGCGTGATGGGGCCGTTAAAATCCAAGCTGAAGGCGCTTTGGATGCTAGAACGACCACCACCACTGCGAGATGGAGAGAAACGTGCAAAGAAGACCGCCAAGGACAAGCGCTTGGAGACGATCAAGCGAACGATCAAGGCGTGGGACGCAATTGAGCCGGAGACGATCATCAAGTCGTTTAACAAAGCTCTTCTTACTAATTTTTAGCAAAATACAGCTGCCTCCTTATTTTGCCTCAGTTTGTGTGTAAATTTTAGATAAACTCAAATCGTCAATGATCTTTTTTAATCAATGGCATTGTACCTCTGTTCAAACAGAGCTGGCAGTGTATTCTGTCCGTTGCTGTACCGGCGGCCAAGCCCTGATCCTGGGAATGGACTTCATGGTGCCAGCCGGCATTCGCCTCGATCTGGCCGACGGATCGATAAATCTTCCAGATGAGATGCGGATTCAGTTAGCCGGACGACGTCAGCTCTACGGGGAGAAAGTTACTCAAGTCACACTGGGAGAACACTTCCAGCTCGACGCCGGAGCATCGGTCGAGGTTCGGAAGGGTGCCATCTTGTCGAGCCGCCGGGAGCTCTGGGTTACCCGAGGAGAACGATGGGTACCGAGTTTTGTTGCCGGACTGGGGAAGACTCGCTATCTGAAGATGATGAACATCAGTGATAAGCAGTTAGTGTTGCACAGCGATACTCGCGTGGGCATGTGGCTCGAAGGAAGACGCGTACCTCAGGCCCCTGGATTCATGCTGATCGGGTCGCGCCGGTATGCCGAGTGGCAGTATCTAGCTTTCCAGTCTACCACGGACCGCTCAGACGAAGACGAACTTGATTCCGCTGTGGCTGGGCCGATGGTGGATCGGCCTCAGTACGATACGCCGACGAAGATCTTGCGTCGAGATGCCGATACACCGAAGCCGTTTGTCGCTCAGGTAACCGCGCCACTACCGGCGGAAGCAGAAGCGAAAGACTCCGCGCCTCCGACGGAACAGGAGGTTAAAGTGGAAGTCCGGAGCGTGACGGAGCCCTCGCCAAACAGGTCACAGGATCAGGACGAGAAGCCCCTCGATCAGAAGGAGCCCTTGCCCACTTCGGAAGCCCCACCGACTGCCGCGTCCAAAACGCATGATGATGAAGAGGTGTGCTACCATGAAGGTGGTGACTTGTTCGGAGAAGACGTGGAGAAGCAGATGACCGTTTTGCCCGAGGTGGTAACCACTACCGACGAAGTCACAATCGAAGACATCCAAGTGGGTGACCCCGAGGTGAATACCCCAGAAGAGATCGACCGGTTGCGACAGATTATCTGGAAGCGCCGACATCTCTTAATCGGGAAAGGAAACGCACTCCCACCGGCAGCCGTTGGTGCAGTTTGTGATATCGATGTAGGAGGAGCCACCCCAGTTGCGCAACGCGTCAGAAAGGTCGCCCCACAGTTCCGCGAGAAGCTATCGGACTTGATCAAGAGTCTGCTGTCTGCGAAGATGATCAAGCCGTCGACGTCCCCGTGGGCATCCCCAATCGTGATCATCATCAAGAAGAACGGGGTCGACATCCGACTCTGCATCAACTATAGGCTGGTGAACGGGTCGACGCGACTGATGGTGTATCCCATGCCGTTAATCAACGACCTCTTGGAAGACTTGGACAAACTACTCTGGTACTGTTTCCTTGACATGGCGAGTGGGTTTTGGGTAGTCTCCATGACGGAGCGCCCTCGGAAGATCTCGGCTTTCATAACGATTTTCGGACTCTTCAAACGGACGCGTATGCCTTTTGGGCTGAAGAATGCCCCGCAGATCTACCAGCGGCTGATCGATAATGCACTATACGGACACATCAGGATCAGTGCAGGTCACGATTCTTTAAAGCCGATGGAAGTATTCGAATCGGGCGAGCCCAAACCGGAACCAAAGCCGTCAGTGCTGGGAAGGCGATCATACATCGACGACATTCTCGTCACTGCTATCGCTTGGGACGCTCTGTGCGAAAGGGTAGAAGCGCTGCTCGACGCTTGTGAACGTTGGAATCTGTCGATCAGTGTGGTCAAAGCTTCTGGGGTCGGCGAAAAGTGGATTACTTGGGGCATCAGGTTTCCGCCGAAGGTTTAGAAGCTTACCCAAAAGATCTCGAAGCGTTGGGTAACCTTCCCTTCCCGCAAAACTTGCGATCGATTCAGTCCTTCCTGGGAAGCTTGAACTATTACAGTCGCTTCATCGAACTTCACGATCGACGCTGCTGTCTTGTACGAGCTGCGTGAAGCGGATTTCCATGAGATCAGCCGCCAGGAGAAGAACGACTCCGACGGACAATTGACTGGGGGCGATGAGACTTCGCCAGAGGACAGTGACCGATGGCCCCGGGCGAAGACAGCGTTCACGATGTATAAAGCGAAGATTGTGTCCACTCCGATCCTGAAGCACTTCGATCCAGATCGCACTCCGGTGATCGTGGTTTACGCACGTCAGTGGGCACTATCCGCTGCGTTTGTGCAGGAACACGATGGCGTGTACTGGCCAGTAACCTTCACCAGTCGTACTCTTAAGTCCAACGAGCTCAATTACGGAATCGTCGATAAGGAGTCTTGGCGCTCTTGCGGATGCTGGACATGGGTTATACCCTACTGACAACGCGGTCGATCGTAGTGCTGTCCAGGCACTCGACTTTAGCTTGGCTGGTGAACTCGACCGGCCTCCAAGGGAGGCTGGGTAACTGGGCTGCATTACTCTCCGAGTGGACGCTGGAGATCAGAAAGTGTACGAAAGGGGAAGACGAAATCCTGGGGACGATCGCAGCAAGTATCACACCTCGCGCAGATGTCGATGAGGCGTTGATCGCGATCGCGTCTGTGAAACAACCTCGGCAAACGATCGCTATGTCTCCGCCTACGGCCGAAACAGGTGAGAGTTTGTTAGTCGCCAGTTTTGACGGTTCCGCAAGAGTCAAGCGTAGCGGCGGAGCTTACAGCGCGATTATCTAGAAGTTGCCGGAGTGGATGATCTTGTCAGCTGCGTCGGAGTTCATGGTCGACCTGACTGTGAACGAAGCCGAGTATCGTGGCTTGTTGCTGTGTTTCGATCTACTGTCTAATATGGACAGCGGGCGGATTGTGATCTGCCGTGACTCCAACCTGGTGATCCGCCAGATGCGCGGCGAGATCGCGTGTAAGGCTCCGGGTCTGCAGTTGCTCAGGCAGAAAGCACTGGATCGACTTCGAACGTGGCCAAAACACGAGTTCTTACACATGAAGCGAGAGTGGAATCAAAGCGCGGACAAATTAGCCAGCGCAGCTCTGCAGCAAGAATTAGGGACGGTGGTTACTTGACAAGACTAGATCACGCTCAACTGCCTCGACGAACTGTTTCAACCGAAGGACGACAGCGGGGTCGTCCGCGTGTCCGCCGTGACCAGGTCGGCTCGACATCGGAGATCACCGCCAGACGTCCTGCAGGAAGCAATCGTGCAACGCATACGAGGTCAGAGGATTGCCCAAGACGAAGAAGTGGATCGCTGACCTAAAGACGTACCTGAAGGGAGATGTCGGAGGCTTGACCACGAGAGAAGCCAAGACGTGCGCCAAGATCGCGGACGACTACGAGCTGGACGACAACGACCTGTTGCTCTACTGCCCATCGAACAAGCGGGGAGACGAAGACCAAGACTCGATCGCAAAGTTGGTGGTTCCAGAGACCCTGCAGCAAGAGTTCTTACACCATTACCATACTAGCCTGAAAGGCGGTCATCAGGGAATCGGGAGAACGTACCGACGGATCCGATCGCATTTTCACTGGAGAGGCTTGTTCGGAAGTGTTCAGCGCTACGTGGGAGAGTGCACAGACTGTGAGACCGGGAAGGGGCGACCGTCTGTGCAGGGAGAGTCTCCTGGAAATTTGCAGGCTACGTACCCGTTCCAGATCGTCTTCATGGATCATATCCCATCGCTTCCGAGGTCCTTCAAGGGGAACAACGAGTTGCTGATATGGGTCGACCTGTTCTCGGGCTACGTGATCGCGAAGGCAAGCTCCTCGCGGACGGCTCAGTGATCGCAGAAAACTATGAGGAATCTGTGTTCCGGCGCTTTGGGGAAAGTGAGGCCATCCGGCACGACAGAGAGCCCGGATTTATGTCTGATTTTTTCCGGGCGTTCAGCCGTATAGTTGGACAAAAACAGAGAGCCACGCTGGCGTATCGACCACAAGCCAATGAGACAGCAGAGCGGATGGTGCAGACATTGACGCGTGCGTTAAAGATGTATGTCGCAGACGTTAACCAGCAGGACTGGGACGAGTACGCGGAACGCCTGACGTTCGAGCTCAATACTGTCCATGATCATGTACGCGGGGACACACCGTTCTACTTGATCCATGGGTGGGATCCGCGATCTACGTTGGAGGCAGCGCTACCTGTCGGGAGTACGCGGCAACGTGATTGCAAGCCGCGGCGGTGGAGATATCATGTGCAGACTCAGTATCGGCGCACCAGAGAGCAGGTCACTAGCGTCTTCAAGAAGCTATTCAATCCCGAGCCGACGAACACAACGCGGACATCCGACCGTATGAGATCGAAGCTAGTGCATAGGTGTGGTTATACCTGGATCGTGTGAAGGAGGGCTACGCTCTCAATCTTGCTCATATGTGGCATGGCCTTCCGAGTGATCGAGATGGTGAACAATTACGCAGCGCGGTTGGAGACCGCTGGTACCGAGTACCGCCTATTTCCTATCGTTCACGTGTCTAAACTCAAGTTAGTATGGGCCTTCCAGATCGCCCCACACTGGCGCTGACTGTGAATGAAAATGATCGCTTCGATTTCGACGAGGCGCTCTTACCTGAGGACAGCTGGGAGGGTAACGTCGGCGAGGGCGAGTACGAAGTCGAAAGGATTGTTGACATGCGGTCTGGTCGACGCACGCGGTATGGTCACGTTCACCGGGAGTTTCAAGTCTACTGGAAGGGCTACGACGAGCCTTCGTGGGTTGACGAGGCTGATCTGAACTGTGGGGCTCTGCTGCGTGAGTACGAGCGTGAAATCACCAATCGCAATCGCTTTTGAGTTATGCAGTCGCATGAGGTCGAAGAGGAAGAGAGCTCGTAGCAGGTTGGCTGTTGCGGGTGGAAGAATTGAAGAAGGATGTGCAGGGTGGCTGAACATTAAGGTGGAGGGGCTATTTGTGGAGTGCTGTATGGACTGGGGGCGAAGCCACCTCAGTCGAGGGCACCAAGTTGCCCGTAAGCAAGGAAGATTAAAGAATGAACGAGAAAGACCGAAGGAAAGTGAACTCCATAAACGAGCAGAATTCTTAGACTCGATTTCCAGGATTTTCGGCTCTCGGTCACCCCCCGCAGCCGACGCTTGGCGACGACGCGTGCTGTGTGCGCGTGACGCTTGCATCCGGGCTGGCTGATCACTGGCACAACCGCGTTTGAAGAGAGCGCATCGGTGCTGGGCTCTGGGCGCTTCGGTACCGAGAGATACTGACTATGCTGCTATTCGACTTTGGGTCGATCTCTAAATTGTCGACCCTCGACCACCCCCCGCAGCCGACGTGGGGCCACGACGCATGCTGCGTGCACGATACGCTTGACTACAAGCTGGACGAGCTTAGGCACAACCGCGTCAGTGGCGAACGGTCATAGCTCTCCGCCATCTAACTTGGTGGACGCCCTCCACATGACCGATTCCGCCGAGCCTTGGCGCAACCAACATCGTAGTCACATTCAAGATCATCTGGGTTCTCAGCTCCCTCGCTTCATCGGAAAATTTTTCCCCACCTCGGACTAAGTGTAGATCGCAGATCTTATCAGCCAACTCAGATGACTCCCTCTTTCGCTGTTTGTACAGTCATAATCTCTCGGGACCTAAGCGCCCAGAGCCTAGTACACGTGCGTTCGCCACCAACGCGATTGTGCGAGAGCTCAAACAGCCTGTATGCGAGCGTCTCGTGGATGCAGCACACGTCTTCGTTCCACGTTCACTTCGGGGAATGGTCAAAAGTCGACAATTTAGAAAACGATCCACAGTCGAAATATCATCATAGTCAGAATTTTCCGGTACCGAAACGTCCAGAGCTCAGCGCACATGCGTTCTCCTTCGACGCAGCTATACGTGCGCTCAAACAGCCTGTACGCAAGCGTCATGTGCAAGCAGCACGCGTCTACGCTTCACGCCGGCTTTGGGGGATGGTCGAGAGTCGACAACGTAGAAATCCACCCAAGGTTGATATAACATCATAGTCCGATTACATCGGAACCAAAGCCCTCAGAACCCGGTCCACGTGCAAGCCCGGGATACCAAACGCGTCGTTCGTGGGTCCGAGGGTAATGCAGGAAAAATGGATCAAGGAGGATGTCCAGGTCGCAATAGCCTGCGATCATCCCATGCCGGATGATCTTGAGAAAACGCTTCCAAACTGCGCCAAAACGAGAACGCCTTTGTTTGCGGGCTTCCCAAAATTTGGCCATGAATCCATCGGCTTCGCGAAGCGCCGAGCTGATGACTAAAGCATGATCGGCTTCCCACAAAGTCTGCCGGTGATCGTCTTCGATTTCCAGATATCTCTTGGACATCGTTTCGAACCAGCCTGTCATGCCAAATGACACTGGAGTGATCAAGGTATTGAGCGGCTTCCACGGCTTCTTTGCGTAAAGTTCCATGATGTTAGCCTCCGTGATAAGCTCGGGAAACCAAGTGCCGCGCCGGGGGGGGGGCGACCCTGCGGGGGAAATATCCAGAACTTGGGCTTGGAAAAATGGTGGAAGAGCAGTTCAATGTCCATCTCCAAGATACTGACCCGTCCTAAAACCCGAGCGGACCAAGGGCTGACGTCGGCTGCAGCCCGACGAATGCGACGGTGGTATCCCGGAAGCCAAGAATCTCGAGGAATCGTGGGGTGATCAAGTCGGTCGAGGTCAGCTCGACTGAGGAGACAGTTCCTATGTGTACTGACCTGACTTGTCACACTGTCGCCACTGTCGCTACCGTTTTCGGTGCCCTGATCCCGACCATCGTCGTTGCCGTCACTGTGATCTTGCCCACCATCTCCATCATCTCGATCGACGCCGCCCCCATCCTGGGCATCACCACCGTTGCTGATGCTAGGGTCCCCGACGTGGTCGTAATTGGAGGCCTCAGATGACCTCGGTGACCCTATGTCGATGGGGCAAGTGGGTGATCCACCTTTGGGACTTGCCATGGAAGATAACGGCGAATAGTTGAACTAGAGCTCGCTAAAGTTGCCAGAAGTGAATCATCTGCGCTACTGGATGACGAAGAGAAACTGAATTCGCGTGGTGTTCGAGCTCGAGATCGGCTCCCTCAACGGAGTCTTCCGGACCCAGACCCTGATGACTGCAAGGGAGAAGGCGTAGGGGACGTGTACTTGTTGCGAGATGACTGACTAGCGCTGGATGTTGAAGCGCGCTTGGGTGACTGGTGCCGTGGACGGACGCGAGGTGGGCTCAGGCCACCAGAAGACGGAAGACCACGCGAGCGCTTGGTCGATGTGGTGCTGGGGGACGTAGATGAAGTGGCTCGTCCAGGCTGGACGAAGGAGATCAACCCTGCCACTTGGTCTCGAAGTCGATTGTGATCGTGTACGGCACGATCACGAGCATTCTCAAGCGCTGAAGCAGCCGACTGAGCGGCGGCCAAATCCTGCAAAAGCGATTCATTCTCACGGCCCAATCTCTGGATACGTTCGCGATCTGCTTGGTAGCGGCTTACATCACGCTCCAAACGTCCTATCGAAGTACGTGCGTTGTCGATTTGGGTCTCTAGTAAGAAGATGATGGGATATTGTGTCAGAATCAAGGTGGGTGACAAGAAACTTATCGTTAACGCCGGAATGCTTACGAATCGATTGGCGACCGGCCAACGCGCTATCTCGCTCGACAGGGATGCACCATAAATCCTCGGACGCAAATCAGAGTTTTGCTTCCGCTGTCTCGGCGCGGCTGCGAGCTCTCTCTCTCTCTCTCTCCACATTGCCACGATCTACGACGCGCTGATGGTGGATAGACTGCTGGGTAAGCTGAGTCTGAAGGTCGACTACGCGATGTTCCAGACGTTCACTCTGACAGCGTAAGCGTGATGCAGCGTCATCATACGCCTGCTGCGAAGCCTCGAAGGCACGAATGCTGCTCTCGGTGTCGGCTAGCCGCTTGTTAGCTTTGTCACGATCCGCCGAGACTTGATTTAGCTCCTCCTGCAGCGTCAGAAGCCGGCGCGCTAACCTCGGTGTTGGCTGTCGTGCTGTCGATGACTGCGTGTTAGCCAGGCGACTGGTCAGGTCATCGATCTCCGCCTGCAGCCGAGCGAGATCTTCCGCGTGGACGCCTTGAGCGATCCGCAACTGGTCACGAACGGCTGCGATCCCCCTCGCGTTATCAAGACGTTCGTGTACCGCCTGCTCGAAATCGGCAGCTACTTGCTGAGCGTCCTGGTAGCGACGAAGGAGGAGATCATACTGGTGCTAACAATGTAGCACGTATGTGGATGCAGCTTCATAGGCGGAAGCGAGATCAGCCTCCGAGCGATCTGCACGTATAACTTGATCCCGATACGCCTGTTGTAGTGCCGCGTGGTCTTCCTCCATGCTGTTCTCAGCGTCGAAGCGAGCCAGCAGCGAGGAAAGTACTGCGAGAGAGTTCCGTACACTATCGCTGTCTACGACAGGAAGCGCGATGCTGACAGTCCGCGCAGCGGTGACGTGTGACGCAGCCTCCTGTGCTACTTCGCGCGATAGGTTGCTCGAGAGAGTGACAGCCCTGCCGGACGCAGCTCTGCTGCCGCTGAGTGCGTCGGGCAAGGAACGGTCCGCGTGGCTATGCGAGGAGTCGTGGAGGTGGTTTTTGGAGTCGAGGGGCAGAATCAAAGTGAGCGGATCCGAATGAGTGCGCTGGAACTAACGCAGTGCAGGAGGCGATTGAGGTGAAGCGCCTGGTCACGAATGAGCCCGATCGGTGTTGGCGCAAAGAGATCGCAAATCGGATGGGTCAGCACAGACGGCTGATGCTGGTATCCGAAACGTACCCGTAAAATGGATGTGCTCGGATTTGGTCACGCGATCTGATCGACGCCGACGCCCCGCCAGCAGACAGCTCAGTGGGAGTTGGCGACGACTGGTCCGCCACTCCAGACGCAGCCTCAGCAGCAGGAACATCCGGCGACGGTCCGGCAGGAGTCCCGACAGCATTCGCAGCCAGAGGCCCGGCCGACACCCCGTGTGCCGAAGCAGGAACGGGAGTTGGTGACGACGGAGCCCCGGCGCCAGGTGAAGCGTCAGCAACTGAAGAGGACGCCGCTTCGGTGAACACATCATCCGAATTGAGGGCGCCGTCCGACGAGGAGTTATCGTCTGACGCAGCAGCCGGAGTAGCATCAGTCGAGGGCTCATCGAGCGGCTGCGAGACCACGATGCTGGTGATCTCACCGGGCCGACTCGAGTCAAACTGCAGCATTGAGGTGAAGCGCCTGATCACGAATGAGCCCGATCGGTGTTGGCGCAAAGAGATCGCAAATCGGATGGGTCAGCACAGACGGCTGATGCTGGTATCCGGAACGTACCCGTAAAATGGATGTGCTCGGATTTGGTCACGCGATCTGATCGACACGGTACCATAATTTCGGTGCAGATGACCATATTGTTTGTGGGTACAAGGGATCGATCATTTCAGCATGGGTACCGCGATCTAGGTACAGAGGATGAAGTTCAAGTATGGTGTGCAATCAGGAGATGCGCAAGCGGGATAGGGAGAGAGCGAGATAAGGAGAGAGCGAGATAAGGAGAGAGCGAGATAGGGAGAGATCTTTAGGGCCTTTACTTTGGTATAATAGATTCAGATTTGCCTTGCAAGACACAAGTGGCGCCTCTACTACCGGGGAGCGAACTACAGTAGCCCACCCGACGAAGGACTCGCTACGTCAACCAAGTACACGACGCAGACCTGGATAGCTTGGCCAGGGTGCGGTCGCTTGCTCCCATCTCAACTCAAGACCCCGCCAAGAGGAGGCGGCAAGCAACGGAAAAGGGCTACAACAGCACACGCAAAGGACTCCCCCCAAGGTGATCGACTTGTTCCAAGACCCGATCACAGTAGGCCGACGACCGCGTGAAGAATACCCGTGTGGCCGTCACCCACCCAGACCCCGGAAGGAGCAGTCCGGCTTCAACCTCCGCCTTGATCACCGCTGAACGTCTTCGCGAGCATCGGAAGAGCGTAACCCGGCCGTCGGGTACACAAGGTGACTACAAGGTTTAGATCGCGCCAGATCAACGGAGT
>JAHQIV010000614.1:0-18457 GCA_030463285.1 Phytophthora europaea
CTCCGGATCACACATTTCTATTGTGGATCCACAAGGCCTGCTCAAGTAGCTCAAGGTCGACCCTACTCGGATCCCGTGCGCAGGAATACCCGCGCGGATCCACCCCCTACCCCCTCTCAAGTCCACACAAGGACGTCCACCGCTCAAAAAGTGCGCATCTCGTGTCAACGAGAGATCTGTACCAGCCCGCCGACGGGTACACAAGGTGAACCACTCAGCAACTACACAGCCGTCGGAGTACCCCCTCCGTTAGTCGGTGTCTGGGCGCAGTGTGTGCGAGTTGGGATCCCTAGAAAATTCTAGCGGATCTGTTCCACCACTGTATGACCTGTTCTAAATGCCATGAACTCGCAGAGAGTGGCCTTGTATCGCTTTGATCTCATCCTGCTTGCGCTCGACGTCACGTCACAACCAAAGCCACCACGTCGGACGGCGCTGACCAGGGCATTTGCGCAGTTCACCGAAGCTAAAGTGCTGGATGTTGAATACGCTAGGGCCTCCAGGACAGAAATCTATTATAATACTTACCACACGATCCGCTTGGTGCAGCGCAGCTGTCCTACTACATTGGAGGGTGTTTCAAAGATTCGGATGGAATGCAGTGACATCACAATCCACCACTTCCAAAAACATTTGAGACGGCCGTGTGCGCGGTGCTTGAGTCAATTCCATGGTACCATGAAATGCTCGCCGGCTGACTCTAAACTCGGAGCGATGCATGCAAAGCGTACGAGGGTACTGTCAGGATTAGATAAGCAGATTCGGCCGGCACCACAGAGCGCGTTCAATGTTGCCTCCATTGAAGAACCCGTGGGGCTACTACGATCACAGCTCCTTCAACTGGAAAGCTCCGCGCAATTGCAATTGCACCATGCATGCGGGACGAGAAGCCGCACTGGCAACGGAAGTGGAAACAGGCACGCTAGCATCCCAGGGGCGAGGAAGAACTCAGTAGGAAGGCACCGACGACCTCACCAGATGAGAACGGTGTCCAAACGCACGAGACTAATATGTCGAAGGCCGCGAAGGCTAAAGCCCGGAATGCATTGCGCGAGGGTGCCACTACCACGGACACCAAGGGCGCCCAACCGAAGGCAACGGCTGGGACTAAACCGGACAGGAAGTTCCACGCGCCAGCCAAGGATGAAATGGAGACCCAACCACCTTCTTTATCGAGGTCTGGTATGCGGCCCCCTTCGACAGCCCCACTGAAGTCTACAGGCAAACGTGGGAAGGCAAAAAAACAAAATTACTAGGAGATTTGAGTTATTTCAACGGGTAGATGCATTGGGGCAATATAGTGCGCTCGCTGACTCGGACAGCGACGAAGACGTCATCGGCGGCATGGAGGTGGACGACGAAGCGAAACCGGCCGCGACGACACCAGCTTTCCTAAGTGCTGACGGAGAGATTAACGATGACGCGCCTTACGCATATCCAGCAGGGAGCGACAATGAAGAAGGTTCAGGGGCGTGCCGAGAGGGAAGCGCAGATGTAGCAGCAGCTGCACGTCGTGACACACCAGTCGATCAACTCGATTCCGCAACGGACAACATGATGTAAATGAGGTTGCTCCCCGGACAGGAGAGTCGATGCTGACTGATTCACAACCACGGTGAAGCTGAGCATTACAAAGGGGGCAGTATCCACACCTCACAAGCGACTGGGTCGTCGCCAAAAGCGTGCAAAAGCTGGGGTGGGACTGCAAGACGGAGCGATCAAGGGCATGCAAAACAGCATGGTCAATTACGTGCAGCAAGTGACACCTAGCGAGCCTGCGGAGGAGGCAGCGGATCATGGACCAACGGACGCTACTGTGGAGCGGGGCCATCATGTAGACGCTATCATTCCAGCGACCCCAGACTCGCAGGAAGAGGTGATCATTGGAGAGACAAGAATGGGGACGGCGGCAGGAGATGCTGACCTTCCGATCCAGCTCGGCCATTGTCTCCAAAGCTGCAAGGAGCGGGAAGTGACAGTGGAAGCTAATGGGCAATGCGCCTTCCTCGAGATCCTTGCGACCACCATTAACCACGAAGGCCTTGTGATGAAGAATACGGCAGATGTGGTGAAGGATGCGACGGACTTAAAGTGGTATGTGTATACTCGTATGATGGCGAGCCTCCGCAAGGATGTGGAGCTGAATTTCGTGGACCCCGTGTTGGAATGCTCAAATATCTATCCAGACCAGGCCAAATACACCTCAGGCCAGGGCGCAACTGCGGCCTTGTACGCCCATTATGATGCAGCTCGCAAGAGGTCCGCAGGCATCCAAGTACCTTCCACATTTTGGGCAGGACCCCATGAACTTCGTGCGATGGCACAACATTTGCGAGAACCCATCATAGTGTTTGATGTGAGTGCTTTGTCCGATGCGCATGTGCAGCGTTACTTCTACGGTAAACACAGGCTATCGGATGGTACCGATCACAAAAGTGGTTACTGTGTCACAGCCACGGATCGAGAAGCAACGGAATGTCTACGCACCTGCTGGAGGTTGAACGTGCTGCCTACATTTGTGGTACTGCACCACCATGAGCGCCACTTCTATGGGGTGAGCCACTGCGAATTGTATCTTAGCTAGAGAGCGGAGGGAGACCCGATTTACACCGAGGCCATTGCGGCGCCATTGGCTTGGAAGGCAGTCGTCAATAGTGGTAGTCAATTGCGCAGCAACAAGAAGATTATTTTGTTGGCAGCAAGTAGATAATTCTTCCGAGGGTTGTGATTGGTCAGAAAATAAATCGCCGACCTGCATCAAAATGCACGCAGTTTGGCGCGCAACAACAAGTTCAATGTTTTTTTTGCGGCGCGGGTCAAGTTGAAGAGGCCAATCCACGGGAAAGAAGACGAAGCCATGTGCTTCGATGCTCACGGTCGTGCTGGGGAACCCGGTGTGTCAGGGCCGCGTGTGCCTAGACGCGAGAATACCAGCGGCGCGTCGGTGCAGCCACACCAAGGCGCCAGTGCTGTTTCTGACCTGACTAATTCGGCTCCTGGCGCCGATATCATCGATAACACTGCTACCCGACATTACCACGCATCCCAGCTGGAGAAACCATCTTCTGACAAACGTTATCCAGGCCAGCGGCAGAACAATTTGCCTAGCGGGGACGGGTGTATTGCGCAGAAAGCTTTAATAGCAAAACGAAAGTCTTCTTGTTGCTGCAAACTCCAATTGGGGTACTCAATTAAACCTACTCTGATTGGCTATAAATCGTTTTGCTAAAGAGCTGGGAAATGCAACTTCTTGTTGTTGCTGCGCAATTGACTACCGCTAATGATATGACTACGAGAGAACCGTGGACCTTGCCACGATCAACCAACTAGCGGGGATAACGCCCTTCTAAAAAAGGTGTGAGATGCGTGTACGTCTGAACCTGGTCCATGCCAAACTTGGATTGCCCATTCAAGACCGCCATGGGATCGAGGCAGCCTGGGAGCTCATCTTAGCAGCAGAGGAACGGCACATACACGCAGGGTATGGCCTCGACCAATAAGCTGCCTCCTCACAGTCGGACCACGGCGACGGAGAGGCGACGGAGAATGCCTCCCAACGTTATGCACGTGTTGCAACAGGGGATGTGATGATGGCTTCATATTTTCGTATCTTACACGACTCACCTGAAGCTCCGATGGACTCGGTCGACAGATCCCTGGACATGCTCATTCGGACAGCGAGCCACGAAGCATTTCGTAAATGGTGTGCCTTGTTCCGGACACGATTCGACGTACCCCACACCAAGAGGCGGAGTGCACTGGCGGATCTGCGACAATGGACGGATGCCCGGTGTCCTAGTGATTAACCATTGTCGCAGATCCGCCAGTGCCCTGAGCTGGAAGCCAAAGCATGGCCGATGGAGATGTTGGAGATGTGGGGAGCTCACGAGGTTTTCGCGAGCAAACAACTGCGCTTCAGCGCACTGTACAGGACCCGGACACGCGGCCAGCGGTACGAGACTTCTGTCAGACGTGGTTGAATGCCATGCTAGACTCGCAGGTACACCCCGAAACTGCCCATGCACTCGTGAGGTCTCCTGACCGATGGACCAGAATAGCGCAATGCCTCAAAGTTGGGGCAGGAAGCAACCTGCTACACTAACGGAGCAGGATTGGAGAATCCTATATGTGATGCCATACACGACTACAGGGCTTCGCGAAAGCTGGGATAGCATTTTTGAATTACGACGTTAGATAGACTACATGTAGCAGTTATATAGTTATCTATCGGAGCACAAACCTAGATAGCAACAACACAGTTAGGTTTGCCATTAAACCTTTTGGGGACCCCACTTAGCCTCCGGTATATCGGTACCCAAATGCCCACGCCATTAAACCTTTTGGGGTCCCCATTTAGCCTCCGGTAGCGCACCGGTATATCGGTACCCAACTGCTCACGCGATTAAACTTTTGGGACCCCGCTTAGCCTCCGGTAGCGCACCGGTATATCTGTTACGTCCCATGGAATTAATCCTCGTTGGGCTGGGCTATACACTTTGCTCATATCCGAGGATAAGATGTATGTATCTTTTCCGACGAAGTTACGACGAATTGTAAAAATCACAAAAGATCAGGGCTAGCCGAAAATTCCTGGAAACAAAAGTTTAACGTATGGTACTAGGTAAACCAGGATTTTTATGTAAAAACTTGGTGACGACCAATGTATATACGTTATTGACCGCGCCCTTGATTAGAATATAAAACATCTTCTAGCGGTGAATATCGCAAAAATATTGAGACATTTCGGAGCGGTCTGATTTGCGGTTTGCAGGAATTGAGTCTATCCAGCAACCTGCATTCCACAAATCACTTATCTTCCCTTTTTGAGTTTACCGAATTGCGGGAACGACCCTTCGGGATAACCCATCACCCCTCAAAGGTTTGATGCTGGCTCACATTCAATGAGCCTGGTACAAGAACCAAGCTGCCCGCACGGCACCACGGCGTTAATTTCCATGTATAAATGGTACTCAAAAGAAGAACATGTGTAACCTTTCAGTCAGAGCCGCACACAAGGAGCTGTTATCCATCGGTTAATCCCGGAAACATATTGCAGAGCTTCGATTGTACTTCGCAGAAAGCAGAGGGGAACCAAGTAGCCCTCCAGCCTAGTAAGCTACCATGCCACTCCAGACTATGAAGACCTACGATCTTATAGTGACTGTGACATCTGCGTTGTATCTGACTCGGCACGACTGAGCTCGTTGTAACTGTCGTCGCCGTCATTCGCTGGGTGATCGTCGAGCTCCATCTGGTGACGGAGGCGCTTGTTTCGGCGGTATCATTCTTGGCTCTGTCGGCGCTTCTTCGTCATGGCGAAGCCTATAGCTAGAACACGGTTGTGGAACTGAC
The DNA here is from genome assembly GCA_030463285.1 of Phytophthora europaea. Classification (NCBI taxonomy): domain Eukaryota; phylum Oomycota; class Peronosporomycetes; order Peronosporales; family Peronosporaceae; genus Phytophthora; species Phytophthora europaea. The sequence continues at coordinate 5,353 of JAHQIV010000614.1, forward strand.
AATAGCTCAGGTTGTTCTCCTCGCGGAGAAGGTGCCTCGTCACGTGGTAGTCGGTCAGACTCACGCACACAAGGAAGATATCGTCGCAGAGACCTTCGCTCCAGCCGAACTTTTCCACGCAAATACGCCAAAGGCCGCACATTCTACCAAAACAATTCTCCACAATCACTCGGTCACTCGAGATGAGAGCATTTTGGTGTTGCTCCTCTGGGTGAGATTGTTTCCCTTTTTCGGGTGGATGCAGCGCAGATGGTCGGCATGCCCTTGATAGCCTTTGTCCACCAGGAATGACCATTCATCCGGGTAGTCTGAAGCCAGGGGGTCGTTCTCGGGAAGTCGCTGCACTCCATCACCCTTGCGACGAGCTGACTGGTGAAAAGCGTCGTTGATCCTGAACAGCGTGATATCTGCAGTGTTGCCTGGGAGTGTCGAGTGCAGTTGATTGCGAGCCCGCGTGGTTTTACTGAAACATCCATCATAAAGCCATCCAGGTTGTGTTTGGAACTCTAAAAGGCATGAACTCAGCCATAGAACCATCAGGGCGATTGGTCTGTTTGAAGGTAACGTCCGTCGCGTACATGGCACAAGAAAAGTTCCGGAATGTGTGGCCGGACGTCACCAACGATCTTATGCCAGACTGGTCGCCTTGAGAGAACACCCATTCTTCGTGCAGTTTGGGGCGCCCACCTCAATAAACCCAGTGATTGTCTTGATGAAAGTGTGTTTTCACTTTGAAGATCCGTGACAGCATCTCCCACGATCCACCGCACTTCATCACGACGCTCATCATAAAGAAGACGTCCTTAGCAGTGAACATTGAACACCGGCCACGCCCTGCAATTCCAATAACGGTGGACATGGGTGCGCATTGAGAACCAAAGTATTCAGCTCCCTTGGAGAGAAGTTGGAGAGCCTTAACACGGCTTCAGCTCCACCGTCTTTGTAGATCCCATCCAAGATAGGGCACGTAGACACCACGTTTGTCTCGTTGTCGTCCGGCTAGGTCGGGAACTGATTTAGTTCCTCCCGCCGCGCCTCGTCTCGATCTTCGAGCATTGCCAGCGCCGACTGCATGGCGTTAACTGGGGCCTGGGCGCCGTGCGCCGAGACTTGTGCGATGTTCTAGGCGCTGGATACGCTTGAAACGTCGATCGTAGCGAGGCGTGCGACGAGTGTGACAAGGGGGACGGACGTGACGACAATGTCGATGGCTTGGACAGGAGGTTGGTGACTGGGCGGCAACGGAGTGAGTTCGAAAGTCGATGAGTTTGTTTCGAGTAGCTGCACGCATTTGTCAGCTACAACAATCGATAAGGGAGAGAGGGCGGTGGGTAATAGATGCGGCATATAATCATTGACTGGGTAAAATCGAATTTGTCGAGTCAACGATGCTTAACCAGCAGAATTACTAACACATGCATCTGTTCTTCTGTGGCGACGTCACTGTCGACATATATGATAACTTCAACAAAGGCCTAATGATGTATGGCTTCGGTCTGAAGAAGTCCTCTTGCTAGCAGCCCCTTTGCCACGCATGCAGTATGTCCGGGCCTCCCTAATAGAGGCCCTTCCCTAGAAACCCTTTATTAGCTTAATGGAGGGATGAAAATGCATGTTAATATATGTACGGCGAGGTATGAATTGTTGCATAGTAAAACTAAGATGAAATCACTGCTGGACTATCCCATAGTCGAATCTAGTGCGGATACTTGCCTGACTTGCTTTGCGTGAAGGATACAATCTGGATTGTGCTTGGTGAACGTATCAATAGCTGTCAGCAAATTTTCGTATTTCTCGTTCTGAACGATAGCATGTTGCACGTATTGTCGGTGCCCAAAGGCGTCGTGCGCCATGAACGACGAAACTTTATACTTGGAGATGTTAGTTCCTTGAGTGGGGTACTCCAGAAAATCGAGTGAACATCTCGCGCATTGTGCGAGTCTGTAAGGTGACACGAGTTGCAATTATTTATCGGCCAATATGTTAGCACCCCAAACGAAGTAGCGTTAGTTAAACAATTGAGCGTATTACCTGTTCATTTATAGGGCTCACAAATATGCGCCCGATGTTGCCCGGCTCTTCCGAAAACTCCTTCATTCATTTGTACAACATCTCATCAACAGTCTTTGAGCTATCTTTCCGTGCTTTCAGGCTTGCCCCTAAATTGTACTCGCCACGTCCAACAACTTTGCACTTTGAATTCTCCCTACTATACTTGACAAGATTTTTGCGTTTTACGCAAAAATGATGGAGGCCGTTTACTGTCTCCACAACGTCTGCCGGTATAGCCAATCGCGTTGACGGGTAGTGCGGTAAGGTCTTAAGACTAACCGCATGGTTGTGTACGAGTGTCCTCTTTGTCATGCACAATATGTACTCGTTGTTGGCATCACAGCAGTGAACACATAAGTTAATCTGAAACACACAAAACACGATTAGAAGTCGATCAATCTTCGGGCCACCAACACAATAGAGTTTCCAACTCTCTTCTTTGGGTTAGAACATTCCTGTGCCTTGCAGCCCAATGCCCATGACTCCTGTCGAGCGCGCTTTCTGCTTTTTGACCTATGTAGACTCCAGCATGCGTACACTCGAATGTTTTGGCGTAAAAACCCATTTTAAAGACAACCCAACAAAACCGCAGCAGCACGAAACAAAGCAAATAAATGCGGCTAGTCTTCCGCTCGTCCCTATACATACCGAACTTCTACAAGAACGTCAACAATAACAGCATTAGTAGGTGCAAATACTGTTGAGAGTCTAATGTGCGAGTACCTGGAATGTCTGCGCATCGGTACGCGAAAAACGCTTCCCACATTGCAAACGTCTTTGTTTTCATCTCCGCGCCGACAGTGACACGGTCCATACCTCCGCTTCCAGACGAAGTCGCAACAATTGAACCGATCATATCCGAGTGAGTCGTAGGTCTTTTTAAAATCCAACAGTCGCACCGTGGCATCCTTTTGTTCTGGATCCGCAACCACCATGCGTTGGGCCACATTGTACAGATCCAGTATCTCATGTATGGTGCGGCCCGGAACGAACCCATTTTAGTTGGGGTGGATAGTGTCAGGTAACGTGATCCCAACTCTACTTGCCAGCACTCGGGTAAAAAAATTGTAATCGGTATTAAGAAGTGGTAGTGGGCGGAAATTGAGCGCATCGCTGGAGGAGCCTCTTTTTTTGGCAAAATGTGTCCGCCTCGAGGAATGATTCTGGATAAACGCCCTCTGCATACCACAGATTGAAAAGCAGCAACAAGATCGGCACCAGCACTGTGACTACTTAGAAGCCGCATTGAATACTGCTCTGTAATTCAGCAAGAATGAATTTCCCTTGAGATTAAATACTGCTATGGCTTCATCACCGCTGAGTGCATGGTCGACGGCTTCCATATCCTGTGTAGATGGCGGAACGAACACGGGTGCCTGGCGACATGGCGAGCAGAGTGGATACATTGGCAAACCAAGCGCGCGTCGAATGTCGTCGACACGAATACGAAGCGTCACAGTTGCATCGTTGATCTTGACTTGTACTGGGGCAAATTCAATTAGGGAACTCATCGCACCAATAGTATCGGTCGCCTCTTGCTTCAGGCTTTTGATGGGCTGGAGCTGCTGAAACGTTGTTTGTCTGAGACGCGCATTTCTTCGCCATCAGGCAGTCTGACCTGTGCAGTCGCCGCGCAGCTCAGAGTAGCCGATCGAACTTGAACGTTGGCCTCTTGAAGTGCCTCTTGGACCCGCGGAAGTATTTGCTACACGCGATTCTCTGTTGCACGATGCAACATTGTTGCTGTTTTTTTTTTGCTTCTCTATAGACACAAAAAGGTTAAACTGGAAACCTTCCTGTCCGCAACGTCTCAACCTAGCATTGCGCCACCCTGTATAAAGCAGAGCTTCGAAACCTTCTTCCTCCATCTTAGCAAGCGCCTTCTGATGTGCATTCTTGTCAAGCTTGATGTAGACGTCGAGGCTGTCGTCCCAACACAGTTTTTCCTTTGTAGCAAACGCCGAATTCACCTTTGCTCGCAGCACTACGCATCCCTCAACGACATTGATTTCGAACGTAAGAGCAACACCCTTATTAGAACAACGCTCCAGAGGCCTTCCTGCCTTCACAGTAAGCTCACATTGCAGCTGAGTCGGCAGCGGCACCTCCATCGTAAGCTGCCCCATTAATTGATCTCCGCCGTAGCGTGCTGAGGAGGCCGTCAACCGGATAATGAGAGTTCGAGGGGACTTGCGTCCGCGCTGACAACCAATTATCCGCGTTGCCAGTGTTTTCACCAGTGAGATATCGGATCACTCTGCTCAGATTAACACACACAGGCTGTGCTTAGGGAAATCCCTAACCGCAAGACATCTCAGAATAGGAGGGCTTAATAGGAGGACAAAGCCAATAGAACGGACAATACCTGTCGCTGCAAGTATGTCATATACTCGTCCGATTCATCTTCGCTCCGCTCCTCCTCACTCACATCCTGCATCGCCACGGTCTCGTGTGCCCAAGCCTCCCAGTTCGCATCTTCAAATGCCTCGTCACTCTCGTCCTCACACTCATCGCAACTCTCGTCCTCACTTTCGTCTCCATCACACCCGTCCTCATCGCTCTCGTACTCGCCGCTTTCGACGGCGGTTGCATTGCTGTTGTTGGGGTCCGCGCCTTTCTCTTCACATTCCAGCATCGGCTCCGCACTCGATCTCCTTGGGCACGACCTCGACCATCACGTCCTGGTGTGACTCGAAGCCTGGTGGTACGACTGGCCTGTCGCCACATGCTCCACGAGCAGGGCCTGATAATTGATGGGGTTGCCACCACGAACTCTTCCAGCCTGTGGCTGACCTCATTGAACTGTCCGCAGAATATGATAACTGCTCCCGCATTCAGCCATAGGGTTCGACGCTTTGACAGTTCGACTGTTGCGCAGAGTATTCGTGTAGCTGTGTGTCACCCATCAGCGCAATGACCGTGGCCGGAACCAAGCCGTTCTTCAAATTGGCTCGAGCCGTTGCAAAGGTTGGAAAATCTTTGTGCACATGGTGGGCGCCCCCGCGTGGAATCGATATGAGCGAGTGCCAAGAACCCTTCCCAATATTCCACTTTGGAACGGTTGCGATGACCATGCGAGCTTCGATCTGCTGAACAGCATCGCCCAACGGGACTATACCCGCTTGCATGCGGAACTAGTCTGGCGTCTTCCCATAACCTTCGTCAAAAATAGGGGATAATATAAGTACACTGATCTCTACAATAGCACCACGGCAGGCATCGTTATCCACAGCGATATTACCAACAATGTAGGCTTCATCCCAAAAGCGAACATATTCTTGGTACAGACGAGTTCGTGGTGTCAGTGTTGGTCAATAGTGGCAAGTGTTGGTGCAGAAGGGTGATGCACTGTCCGTCCAGAAGCTCCAGACGCTGACGCCGAAGCCCAGCCTGAACAGCTCGTCCGCAGGTGACCCAGAGGCGGAAGCTCGGGAGGCTGCAGATGGATCAGCTGCTGGCCAGCACGCGCAAGTTCGACGACGACAAGATGCACAAACGCGAAGCGCTAGTCGTCATAACGCTTCAGCAGCAGACGCAGCCGCATCCCGATAAACACAGAGGATGCCAAGCGCTAAGGTCTGTGAGGCCAGGACAGCGCAGTCTAGCGCATGCTGGTGCTAAGCACAGAGCTTGATCGTGTGCATGCACTGATACATTTCAGTAAATGGCATTAAGCAGAAGCCTGATTTGACAGAAGCGGTTGTGTTCAAAACCTACATGTCCAACAAATGCAATGACATACTGAATTCGAGACGTGGCTTAGCAGACCATCGTCAAAAGTGTACTGTGAACCCAACACCCATTTTCCTACTGTCTACAAAACAGTTTACAATCCCCAATTCGTTGCACCAGCATCTTTGCCGGAATCGTCAAGATGGTGCGAGTGTCATACGCGGAGAGTGCTGAGAGAAGAAGGTCGTGGTTCATGAATATACATTGGGATTTTTTTTCATTACGTGTAATGATGAGTTATCTCCGAGCTACTCTTAGATGTCTTGCTCTAGGAAAGGATCAGCAGCATCGTAATGAAGGCAGTGGACCCGATCCCCCAAGACGAGGGGTAGTGGGCCGCCTGCGCGCACCAATCGAGCAAGGAATCCGAGATGATAAGCGTCCTCACACGCATAGTCCAGGGCGCAGTCATCTGCGCCCCCCCCCCCCCCCCCCCGACCTGGTCACGTGGAGACCGCGCTCTGTTTCGACACGTCTGGCAGCGTGGACCGATGCCTAAACTGCGTCGGATGCAGATCTCGCAGATCTGCAAACGGCTGTCCTGCGTATCTCCGCAGGGCAGCCTTGAAGCTGGTCCGGAGAAATTGCTTTACAACAAATATCGTAGGGACATACCTCTCCTGTTAAATCCACGACGCCTACCTCGTGAATCCTTGACGCCTCAACGTCCACGGTTTCGTGTTTAATGGTAAGCTTTGAGGCGCTGTCAACCGTTGACGCTGACTTAACGTCCGTCGCCTACTCGTCTGCGGCAGAGGGACTTAAAGCCTGCCGTTCTTTGGGGAGAGGATGGTCAGAGATCTCAGGCGGCTGATCTCGTGCAGGCAGGACGACCGCTTGAGATAAAGCGCTTGCAATTGCTGTTGCATTCAACGCGGCTTGCCGAAGTCGCGCAGCTTCGTAATTCAAGCGCAGCGGAAGGACTTCAGCGGCGCAGCGCCGCCTCTTCAGCGTACCCGTCTGCCCCCAGATGGATACAGCGAAGTGTCACTGGATGGCGGCAAAAGGATGCTGCACCGCCAGCGACGAAACGATGACACGCTGGCACTGCTGCTGCCCAGTAGTAGCTTGGCAAGTGTGCCGGGCGAGTCCGTCGCGCCGCGCGTAGACGCGGTGACACTCGGGGTATTCGTGCATCGAATCCAGCTATTCCGACAATGCATTGACAGCATCTTTCAATCCTGTTTGATTTCCGAATAAATTCACTATCGTAGCCGACCTGTCGACTGCGAGGGGAGGGCTAGCCACCGAGCTGCGCGGTCGACTGTGGCGGGGAGGGGGGGCATGAAGTCTGCGGGGACTTCTGGGCGTGGGGCTACGTCGACGGTTGTGACGACTGCGGGTCGGCTGGAGTCGGGACGATGGAATTGGGGGGATGACATAACCGCACTCCCGTGGTGACGTGACGCTGTAAACATCTCTGTGCGTTTTACGGGTCGTGGTCTGTGATATTCCCAATATTGTTTGTGCGATCGCCCTTTCCTCTTCCTGGGCAGTGCATGTGGGTCACATTTGTGACCTTGATGATATGAAGGCTCACACAGGCTTTGCGCCAGCAGGGGCATATACATATACAGTCCGTACGGTCCACTACCCAACCGCTTACATGCATGTCCTCCAAGCGTTAAGAATCTCTAGCGACCGCCGGAGCAGGATCTTGAGCATCTCTGTCGTCTGCAGACCTTGTACTGGTTACGTTAGGTCACACCCGAACCAGTTCCAAATTTTGCAAACAGCATATGACTTCATCTGCAAACTCTTTGATGTTTTCAACACGACTAAAAGCCGTTTTTAGTCGTTTGGATACTCTCGGTACATTGTTGAAAGGCCGCATTACCGATACGTATTAATCGCGTGACAGGTCCAACCGAGACACTGACTTGCTTGGTGTCAGTCGCTTGCTGTCATTTACGAGTTTGAAGCGTGTGGTGATAGGCCCCCACCGGGTTGTTCGCTGCCGCATAGCCGGTTAGATCTGCCAGCGGTTAAATCTTTGTCCTATAATCTAGGTATGTATGTGAAGATTCACTACACGCTTCACATAAGAACACAATTCGCCGGCACCACGCCTCGACCGAACCACAAAATCACATTTCCGCAAATATTCTGCTTCCTATGCAGCAAAGTTCAAATCGTACACATCTCTAAACAACTCTGCCGAGTCATCCCATCCCGTTTTTCGGCATGTACAGGTTTGTTTACATTCTGCGTGATGTAAAACCAGTACGGCAATATCATGCTGCTTTGTAGCTCCTGTGCACATGCATTGTACATCATACTAGCATCGCCGGCAGATCTTAATCACCGGCTGCATGTTGTCGCGTTTGTTTTTCCTTCACACGACTTCATGAAATTCTGCACTTTGTCCAAGACCGGTTCTGGACCGCATATCCTATTGCCCTTGATCTAGCGACACAAAAACGAAAACGCCAATTGAGGAAGCATTGGCGGTACATCTACAAGCTTTGCGGAAATGTAATTCTGCTCCACGTGAAAAAAGAAGGTTGGATGCAGTATGCCGTGGCTGCACTTGTATATGATGAAGATCATCGTACTCTTGCACGCATCCTTCATCCTGTTGATGTTCTCTTCCGCCTTTGCGGTGCTTTAGGCAGCCTCTGGCTGCTTCTGCCACGGGTGCGCGGTGGTCAAGGTGCTCGTGGAGGTCCATGGTTCGGCAGCGCAGGGGACCTGTCGCTCCGGGTTGTATGTGCCGGCTTCCGCCGTTAGTGTGTCGCGGCGCCTCTTCCTCCGTGATGATTGCGGAATAATGATCCCGCCGTAAAAACTATAAGATATATAATTTATAATAGTCGTTTGATATGCGTTATTTGAGGTATCTGATGGCAAGCGACCTCGAAGTCTGCGGTGATCGGCATTTGAACGAAGATACTTTCACGTTATTGAAGTCGAAAACATATGCTCGGAAACACGTAAAATACGTGGTAAAAGATATCTAGTGTCATTCTTTTTCACGTTAATAATGGTGAGCACAAAAATAATGACACTCACGTTTGCTCACGTTAAATGACGGCGAACAAAAAATAATGTGAGTACTTGGACGATGAAAGTGAAGTGGGTAGTAAAGTATGCATCGACATGAATTCAGAAACCGCACATGGGCGCATGTAATGAATGCACTGCTAAACCACGGCCTCCAATATTTCCACTGACTTGTGCTCTTTCTTCTCTTCGTCCCTTCCATCTTCCGGTCTCTCACACTCACATGTCTGAACCACTACTGTCTCACAACGCTCGGCTTCATCTGTGTTGGTCGAGTTACCTACCGGTTTGCCTTCTCAGTGCTCCTGGAACTTCGATACAGTCACTTGCAAATCGGGAAAGAGATGTGATGGTTTCGATGTTCCATCGACACCCAACGATAACCCGCATCGTATCATCGCTTTACGCGCATATTTTAAATCATAATTGTCCTTTTTTTTAATTGATCCGGAACATCGTTTCTGCGGCTAAGCGTAAGAATAAAGTTTTCCCGGGGTTTCGCTTTGCATTTTGCCACTCTATCTTGCCAATTAGCTCAAACGTTTTTTGCGATCCACTTCCTTGACATGATGTCTTTGATCTTCGCGAAAGAATCTGCCGGTTGGCACAAGTCCGTTGCATTTGAGGGGAGGAACCGCAGCTCTGCGTTTCAAATCTTCAATTCATCAGCGCATTCTTCTTTGTTAGGATGGTATGAGCAGTTGTCTAGAAAAAAATGTTTTGTGCGCCCCATCCAGTCTGCTCCCAATGCATTCGGTTCAGTAAGATATTCTTTAATTTCGGACGTTGACATCTATCCTTTGCTACTGGATCTGTAGTAAACGCCAGGAACATTATCCGGAACACCATGAATGGGATGACTGCCCTTTGTATTGGTCAATATCATCATCAAGGGTAACACTCGAGCGTTTGCACCACCGCAAATTCTCACGATCATTGTAATGCACATCTGCATATTTGATTTGCTTCCGCCCAACAAAGCCAAGAGTCCTTCCATTGACAAAATCGACCACGAAGTGAGTTTCATCTATGTTTTCCACCGTATCCTCGTTCAGTTTCCTAGAGGCAAAGTCTCTCAGCAGCTTTACTAGATGAAATGGGCCCGGGATCCTCGAGCAAAATTCACCAACTTGTCCATCGCTTTCCATGAATTCTGTGTCTTGTTGATGTTTGCATTGTAGCTTGCGGAGAAAAATTTCAATGAGAACTTTTTATTGCTGCAGCGCAAAGGCCTTTCAGCCTGGAGCAATTTTCTTATTCTATCATCTACGTTAAAGCTTTCACCCGATGGCGGACATAACTCACTGTATTAGGCAAGCATTTCTGTTTAGGGGGCGCCGGGGTTGTGCAGCTGTCGCCATGTCAAGCTCGATCTGATCTTGGGTGGGATGTTTTTTCAAGTTTTGAATGGATGATTTTCAGGTGTGATTTGTTAAGGCTGCTTTTCACGTCAATCTTCCGCGAGAGATTGAATTCCAAGTTTCTGTAAAAAAAATCCAAGTGCAAGTACGATAGCAAGTCTGTTCTAGTTTAAGGCAAGTCATCAGTTTAGTAGCTGATGAGTTTTGTACTGCACCTTTGCCAATCCAAGTTGGCAGCAGTGTAAGTCTAAACGGACTAAAGAAACTGAAGTAACACCTAAATTTAAGGAATTAATTTCAGATCTAGTCATTCCCATACAGAAGCTCGCACATTGGGGAAAGGCAATTGTTCTTGATTATTGAAGGCAAGGCTCATTGAGACTTACGAATGTTATCTGAGGTGATCCAGCCCCCAATAAATGCCGAGGTGATCGGGAACGTTTGCCTTGTGAAGCTGTGAGCACAAGCGTGGAACATCGTAAGAGTATACTGCAGAGCGATAAGCGTGAGCGGTTGTGTTCTTATGAAGGCCTATTAATTACGTGGTCGCGCAGAGAGCGAGTTGACCGGCGCGGTGCCGACCGATAAACGTACTCCCCCTTTGAGCATTGCGTTACTCCGACTGAGCATTGGTTGACCCTAGCTGAGGCCGCTGGGAGCATGGTCCACGGCTGACGCGTCGGTGAAGCGTGTCTGCTGAAGAGCGAGACGGACGTCCACGACATGGCCGATCGCTTTGACGGTCTGATGCTGGAGCGTGCATAGCTTGGGGGAGTGAGGGGGGGGGGGGGTAAGCGACGGACCGTGGGTTTAACCCACGCGCAGGATGCCGTTGAGCTTACCGAATGCGGCTACTTATCTGGAGAGGTTGCATGAGACCCCTCAAGTCGAGCTCTCGTCGGAGACCGTGCAGGGACCGCGAACAGATCTCAAAGAGAAACGAGAGGGCGCAAAACGGTGGTCGAGACCGGCAACCCGGTGGTATGATCCTGGTCGTTGGAGACAGAACTCTCACCGGCAGGCGCGGTCGTATCTGGTTAAAATCATTGGTGCTGGCGGTGACGGCCGACCGCTGCGTCATGCAGTAGACGGTCCGCTGTGTGCGTCGAAGCAAGTTGGCGACTGCGCTGCCAAGACCCGATCAAGACCAATTTGCCGCGAGAATAGTCGAGGAATGGGATGAGAGCGCAGGGCGTTACCGCTTGCCAACGCCTTGGCTAAATGTGGTGAGTGCGGGCAACTTCCCCGCGTCCAGAATATACCTTGATCCAACTTGAATCGCCAAACCTTAAGGCTAAGCTCAGAGGGACTGAGAGTCTTAGCGCCTCAACTGATATACCTCAGCTGGACTCGACAAAGACTCGGCCGACACCTCCAAGCTCGAACCATAGGTCCAACGCGGTGTGTGCGCCTCCCTTGCGATCCCTTGACGGTTCTTTCTGGGGCTACGCTTTGGGCCTAGACGTCAGCCAGCCACACCAACTTTGTTGCCAGTTCAGTTGTCTCCAGATGTCTCCAAACGAATCCGGCTCCCCGCTCAACAGGTGTTCGGCTGCACGTGTCTTGACCCAATCTGCGCCGGATTTTTTCCGATGTAGACTCGATACTCCACAATACACTCCACACGCAACTTGTCTGCTTCTTCCAGGTCCACAAACCTGGTCTTCCTTGCTTCTTCACTTCCGCCGAGCGGCTCCAGCTGAGAGCCGCGTCCACAGGTTTTCACTCGCCCCCCCCCAGACCTAGGGTGGCTCCAAGAATTGGCTCGGGTTGAGACTGTCTTGATCCAGGGTTCTCGCCTCTGCGCCCTGGGACTTCCGCGCACCACGTCTTGACGTAGACGAAAAGGCCGAGCTGAGAACCACTATCCCAGGCTCAGCGCCACACGAAATCCACCTAACAGCTCTGGGAACCACTATCCTAGGCGCCGTTCTGAGCTTTTACCTGAAGTTTGGCGATTCAAGTTTGATCAAGGTTTGTTTTGGACGGTGAAAAGTTGCCCGCACCTCACCACACTCCTCATCAGCATCGCACTCCTCTTCCTCATTCGTTACAGCTGGAGAAGTTGTCATTCAACCATCTAACGCGCGCGCCTCTGTCGACACCAAATTCAGCAGCTTCATTGTTTTAGACAGTACGTCACTTAAGCGCTGGGGTAGTAGCCGCCTGTTCCTGCTGCTCTGTTGCTTCTTGTCAAGCAACGCTGGCCACGAGTGAACGCGTGATTCGCTTCGTGTGATTGTACAATATGTGCGTCCCCGTCGTCTTTAGAGATTGGTTAATCGACGAAGGCGGAAAACCCTCGCTTTTTCAGTTGACAACGGAATCGGGAGGGAGGGGCCCCTTCAGCCTGATTCAGAGCCGCCGTGAATCGAGTTGCTCGAAGCTGTCACCACTACACCATGCCACTGTACCCCATATCAAGACCTCGAAATGACATAGTTGACTGCAGAACATATATTCGTATTTTTAGTGGGGCTAGCTAGTGACTGCGGGTCACGGCGGGTTCTAATATAAACCCCGTCGTGACCTCCGGTTGGTCATATCTGTACCGTCTTCCTGCCTTTTAGTAGGAATCCGGACTTAGGGCGAAGTCTCGTCCGTAGGGTTAGACCGAAGGCTCGGTTTAGACTTGGTATTTGTATAAACATTAAAGATTAGCTATAGACGAAGCCCCACAGCCTCTAATCACTAAATCAGAGTAGAATGTTCCTCTCAAGCCACAAGAGTCAAGTCCGTCTCCGGTAAGTCTAGCTAGCTTAGCCGTAGCCTCAGGATACACTCGGTCGACGTGGGTTATGTCTACCGGTGAACTTAAGGTACATTGACTGAGAGTTCATCCTGGTAAGGCCAAGAGTGGAGATGTGGCCGAGTATTGAGAGGTAGTAGAGACCTCATTGAATGTTAGTAGTAATATCCAGGTACACTTGGGGTAAATTATTTTTCACCACCCAGAT
>JAHQIV010000615.1:0-18452 GCA_030463285.1 Phytophthora europaea
GGGCTCGTCAGCAAAACAAATCTGAGTTATATACTACACTAATTCAATAAAGTTTTATATACTCTCTTCATTTATATATATCAGGCGTCCGGTATTAACGCACAATACTGTACAGTAATAAGAGCATCTCCACCGGTGTTTGAGCAAAACTAAGCGTAAATGATTTTGTGACCAACCATATTAGATCGTGCAGTGCAGCTTTTCTTTTGCACATATTCACCGTCAGAAAGTACAGGTTTGTGAGCAAGTTTGATAAAAAAGCTGTACTTTCTGACAGTGAGTATGCGTAAAAGCAAAGCTGTACTGCACGATCTAATATTTTTGGTCACAAAATCATTTACGCTCAGTTTTCCTCAAACACGCTCTAAGCTATTGTGAATTCCGGCTAAATTTAGAAACCCCGAGCGGTTCGCCGAACCACCCACATACAATTCCCAAGTCATTAGCTGAATCGCCCGAGCAGGCGATGTCATGGCTACACTCGTACTTAGTTGAACTTCTATACGCCAGAGGCCGATCGACGCGATCAATCGGCCGATTGATCGCATTGATCAGCCGAGAAAATTTGGAGTCGAACGCACATTACTTATACCACGATACCGCCGTAGCCTGCTGATGAATTGCATACATGTAGTGAAGTGTAGAATGAACTGCACAATGAATGTAGAATGAATTGCACAATGAATTGTGAAATGAATTGCGCTTAGAGAAGGAATTCTGCCATTCCACAAAAAGAAACACGATGGTGAAGCTGTTCTGCGCGGTTGTTGGAGTCGGGAGCGTCTTCCCTGTGGATATCGACATCAGCGAGACTGTCGGAGATCTGAAGAACAAGATCAAGGGGGTGAAGCCCGGTTTGATCTATTTTGATGCAGATCTGCTAAAGCTGTACCTCGCGAGGGATGACGGCACGTGGTTGAACCTGCGAGACGAAGCTATAGAGGCGCTCAAGGCGAAAAGATATCCAGATCGAATCAAAAATCTCATGCAAGAGCACCTGCTGCTGAAGGAGGCATGGGACCTCAACGACGACGAATACTTCGGCAACAGCTTTGAGCGAGTAAAGGAGACATCCATGTGCTCGTGGAATGTCCTGACGAGCCAGATCAAGTCTTCAAGTACAAGCGTAAGTGCGTTATTCTACCCCTATGACTAACATGATTTTGACGCAACACTGCTTGATCATGCCAGAACAGGATGGATTCGCTGGCTCTTTCGTGGAGAATTGGTTCTCATGGTACTCGCCCTGGTCTTCGCTGCAGTCGCTGTTTACTGTGGACAAGGAGAAACGTGCTTAAACGGTGCTACAGGGCTAGTACCATTCACTGTAGTAGTAAACGGCGTGTTGCTATCATTGATAGCAATCCTGGAGGTCTTGAGACGATGCATCAAGTCAAAGATACCACTTGCATACAGACGACGGGGGTACGAGTCTATCCCTTGAGTGTTGCCTTTGGTTCTGAGCAGTGATGATGCGAATCATTCCGTTTATTCTGCTACCGGCGATTACCGCATAAAATAAAATAAAATTCATTCCGTTTATTTATTTGCGTCTAGCATTAAGAATGTATCGTTTGAACATCATTGCTGTCCAGTTGCTGCAGCCGTCGGCGTCGGCGTACACGAAACTCACATCCATTACTTCCGATGCTAGAATTGACGCTTAGTTAAGTATGGTGGATATCGCCGCAAGCTGAAACAGATCAAGGAAAATAACCAACAGCCCCCTACGACTCAAAATTAGCTATAGAATCCCGTCATTTTCTTCAATCGAGTCGTAGCATCTCACAGACTTACAGGTTGTCCAACCGCCGGATATTTCAAGATGGTGTCCTAATTCATGTGAGGGTCGTAGGTACCAACGCCAAGTCGTCTCACGTATCCGTTGCCAATCTGGACGCGCTGCCATTGTGATCCATCACATGCAGGTCCCAATAGCTTGATCGGGTACGACGTCGACCAGCGATGCATCTCGTGCTGGGAGCACAATGCCAACCAATGTCGGCCTGTCCACGGCACTCGAGCCATCGTGAGAGCGTCGACATGCAATGAGGTCGATGAGTTTCTTGTCCATTACGAGGAGTTGAACACAATTCCCTACGGCCGGCAGTGACCCGACACCAGCGAGCGCGGTGGGCAGCACTTGGAGCAGACCCAACGGCGGAGTACCGGCCGCAGATGTGCCATCGTGGTGCAAAGTTAACCACTTGTCCTTTGTCATTGACTCTCCGTGAACATGAGTCAGCAACTCCACATCTTGGACACCAGCGTCACGAGTTTTCTCGACCCTTACACGTATCTCCACGGCAACCAAACGAAACATCCAGAGTGGAAACATGTCTGTAAGCTGGTCATTACCTCAGTTAATAAAGTTGTGCGTACATGTAGTCTGAGTCACACTTGGCCCTAAAGAATACTACTAGTACTAAGTAGAGCGTGGGCGATAAGATACTGCCGAGTGCGATTTCCGATAAGAAACGAAGACTTGAAGGGTAACAACAACCTTCAAAGTGTATTGTTTTACAAGTCTGCATCGTACTAAAATGTTACACAAATGCAAATGTTTTGGGGACGAATGAGATTGCTGGGCGTTATACATGCACTTGATGCGTAGAGAAAATATCAGCGAGATCGTCGCTTAATACAATATTTGGTGCCATGTACGCCTCCGTACAGGTAAACGGCATCTCTGCGGCAGGGATGTCACAGCTTTTCATGGGGGTGCAATGCTGAACGGCGTTCAATGAACGCTTGGGGCTGCACTTCCCTGCTGCAAGATCGATACCGCCGATACAACTTGTCCGCTTGAAGATCTCCAGCGTGTACATACTCAGTAAAAATGATCAATTGCCCCATGAATCTCCACTCCCCATTCATTTTCGCCCGCCTCGTCACACACGAGCTCCATGACGCTGACAGTGATCGTTGTTCTCCACGTTCTATCCATTACCAGTGCCATCACGGCTGTGATCTCTTCAATTCCAGGCTTCTGGTGGATCCCCAAAAATCGCTCGACGGGCACCGTGCTTGCCTTACCGGTCATCTTGATCTTCTGCAACTGCTACGCGTGGGTCATGTACGCGTGCCTAGTGAACACTCTCCTTGGCATACGCTATTGGCAAGCTGGCGTTGACCACCTTTGTTGGGGTTTACTATCACTGGACTCAGGAACGCACCCGGATCCACAAGCTCTACGGTATCCCGCTCAAAGTGTTGGCGGTCTACACGCTGTACTACACCCTTGGGACCAGCGGGGCCACGAACCAATCTGGAATCAGTGGAAACACCCCCTACCACCGGCAAAACATGAGGTGGCATTGATCTTACCGGTTGTGCGGCTCGTTGTCTGGCTTCTTTACTTGGCTCGATGAAAACTAGTTGGACGTCGGAGGCTGCGTCGGATTCCACGAACACGACTCGGCAATGAATTGGCGTGAATTTCACCAACGTGACCGCGACAGGAACCTCAACCTGGACCAACACCGCACCACAATCCTAATCCGCGTTAGATTTCAAGGTGTATACGCATTTGCAGCCAGTCCTTCACATAAGCACGTCTTGCAGCCCGTGATTAATCTGCGTCTGTTAGTGGCATTGCAGTGATACATTCCCTCCCACACGGCGCGAACACTCGTAAGCCCACGAATTCTTGTCGAGGTAATCCTGGATCGCCATGCGCAGAGACGTATTGTGTCGCAGCATGTCTGAGTCAGTTTCTTCCGCGTCAGGGTCTATCGCCCCGTTATGACGCAAATGCTCCTCCAAACATCGCCGCTCATATCTACAGTACCAAAAAACAGATCGATGTTAGAGTCACACAGCCGGTTTGTGCCTTCGTACCTAAGCGCGTATTATAGCCAGTAGTATTATAGGCACCGAGCCAGTACTCCGGCCAGTCAGTCGACAAAGACACAGTAGACACAAACCAGGCGTAAATTACGCGGACTGTTTTCATAAATCTCATTAAATTACCGCATAACAGAACTCATAATTCGCAGATATCTCATAGTTCGCACCTCGAATTGGCCAATCACAAGTTAGTGACATTATAAATAAAACGCTACTTTTTACCGTTAATGAAAGACTATAGCTCACAACTCTGCAAAACCAACCAACCAGTCATCCACAGCAAACTCGCGCCAAACACTGCTTCATTTTCGAATTTGGCACCAAGCCACCACCTCAGCCTCCGACGCCTAACGCCGCACACGCTCCATCAGCATGCCTTGCACGGGAAGAAAGCGAACGACTGGAAATGGCTCCAAACCGAAGACGTACAAGCGAGTGGTGGTGTCCTACCGCTTCAAGCTGCGTGTACTGAGATTTCTCGATGGATACAGTATGGAGAACACGATAGAGCGTTTCTACCCAGGTCTAGTTCGCGCCCACGTGCGCTTCAAAAAGCGTCTATGCTACTCATGGAAGGCTTCTAGAGAGCTCATTGAGGCTAAGTGCGCAACTGGACTAGGCCGTCACCGCCGTCATAGGTCCCGTAGCATGGGTGCAACCCTGGCCGCAGCGGCTGAGGAGCAGCTCGTGAGGTGGGTTAATGATCTACGCGCAGATGGCGTGCCTGTGACGGGGTTGCCGTTGAAGCTTCAAGCTCGCGATCTTTATACAGCCACTGGACTCCCTCGTGGGGCCTTCACAGCGTCATGGTCGTGGAGGAACATTTCCTACGACGCCACAGGCTGGCCATCCGTCGCAGAACGCGGGAGGGACAGACGACCCCGCAGGATGCAAGCGAGAAGTTGATCGAGTTTAGCCGTCAAGTTCAAGCTAAGATGGAGGAACTCAACATTACAAAGGTCTACAACGCGGATCAAACAGGTAAGTAATGTCCTCGCTTGACATGATTCCAGATTACTAACGATGGGGCTTAAAGGTGTAAACTACGAGTATGTTCCGACGTCAACTGTCAACGGACGGGGTGCGAAGACCGTGTGGGTGAAGTGCGCAGGGAAGTCGAAAGAACGAGTGACGGCGATGCTTCTTGCTGACAGTGAAGGCAACAAGACTGAACCCTTCCTCGTCTTCAAGACACGCCAATCCAAAGTTGCCGAGACGGCGAGAGCGAACGTCGTGCTTCGTCACGGATTCGGTCGACCGCTCTGGGCCGAGCTGCAGAATTTGGAGGTAGGTGTCCAAATCTACAGCAACAGAGCTGGGTGGTGGAACAGCGAGTTGTCGATCGAATTTCTCTGCTACCATTTTGGTCGTTGCGAGAATATGCATGAGCCAGTCCTACTATTGTGGGACGACTTTTCCCCATCCCAATGACAACGAATGCAGTGAAGTAAAACCCTTTCGCGAGCCGCTTGCCTTAAGTATACTATACAAGCCTAAGTAATATGCTTCTAAAAGGGCACAAAATTCGCCCTTTAAGAAAATCACGGTACTCGTTTTGCATGCCTCTTGTAACATAGGACCTGTATTACACATGATCACATGTCTCCTACTTAGCTTTGTAGTGGCTGCGAAGTGCCATCATCGGTACCCAATACAGCGTCGCCATCTTTGCACCTCGAGCACATGTGGACATATCCACGAGCGTTTTTAGGTTTGTCGAATGCCCTCGGACGTCGATGGTGCGTCTTGATGGTGCATTACGTGGATTTTGTGGCTCGAGTTTGAAAACCAAGATCAGTTAAAGGCAACGTCAAGGCAACTCCATTTGATCTCGACGCATACATCGGCTTATAGATAGCTATGAGCACGATTTCTGTTATTCAGATCTATGACTTTTGGTCGCAAAAAAAGTTTCTCGGCCAAGGCGATTTCGGAGCCACGATGGCCAGGAATCGGCTTAAGAGCATCCGCGCTTGATTCCAGGTACACGCTCCTCGTAGCGTACCTGTCACACGACGAGAGCAGGACGCAGTTCTCTGCAGGAAATACAACGTGTTATCTGTGTTCGCTACGTGGGTTCACAAAGAAGGCTCGCATCGGCTGCATCGGTTGTCATCGACAGTTTCAGATCCCGTGCTTCAGGGTGTTTCACTACCGTGACACACTCAGCTCCACTTGACTTACAGCTCACCCCGCCCTCGACGCCGTTTGCGCTGCTGCCTCGGGTGATGCGGTTCACACACACACTCTGAAGAAGACCTAAAAAAGACATATCTAGATCAGCTTCAGCTACCAGACGAGCAGGCTAAATTGAGTAGATCCTATCTGATTGTGTTGTTGTGTGCAATCTTCATCTACGCGCAAAGTTGGATCTCGATCATTTTCGTCTTGTAGAGCAAACCTTTCTTCTTGTAGTAGTACAACTGGGCGAGAGCCTGCTTCATGTAGCTCGGGAAGCGCCACATGCTGCGCGACGTGAGAATTTGCAGCCTGCTGCCGAATATGTTCTTATCCGTACTGGTCCCATTTGCACGGCGCATTGCCGCAGTAGCTGCAAGTCCGAGGGGAGGCTCCAGTCATCGAATCGATTTAAAATTTCAAAGTAGGAGTAGTACCATAAGGGATTTGAACTGCAAATTTGACATCCACGTGGAGCAATACTGATCGTCTATAGACTGATTGTTTTTCACTGGATTCAATTTTGTTGGCGGGGGTACAGGGACGCGGCGGACCGCTACCAAATCTACGGTAGTGAAAGGGTTAAAGTGCGCTATTAGAGAGCATGTGCAACAGTTCCAAAGACAGTGAAAAACAGCAGTGAAAGCAATCAGATTAGACATGTAAATTTGTGACTTTGGTGGTGTGCAGCTGTCACTTTTCAACTGCGATCAATGGACAGCAGCATTAGCTGTAGCTCGGACGACGAAGAGCTCGCGCTTCTCGTCCTTTTGAATCTCAGCGGTACGCAGTGCCGATCAGACCGGTTCAACTGCGACCAGCCCGCGTCTGCGGCCGTTTGGAGGTCGAAATCCCGCTTCAACATCATCATCCACCTGAGCAGACCTATATGGCAACAATCCTCGAAGTGGTTTGGACTTGCGCCTCCCAGTCTGCATGAGTACTTACACAGCTAAAAGCGTTTTGCCTGGATAAAGCTGTTCGTTTCTCTTATTCTTTTGTATTAGTGATTATCGCCATGAGCTTAGCCATCATGGACATCTGAGTTGACAGCATGGCCATAAACCTATTACTACGCTCGCGATCTAACTCCAACCTGTGCTCCTCAAGTGCAAGACGGTGTTGTCGTCTGCTTTCTCCTGCATATGTGTATCACACTAAACAATAGCAAGTTAGCAGAGATCGACACATGACCGCCATGGCCACCATCTAGTTACCAGTGTGAGCATGTCTGTACAAATTAAATAAATATTCGCTTGCCAGTGATGCGACGGCTACAGCCAGTCCGTCTCGAGCAGCAGTCTCATGACAGAAGCCGTCCGCTTCAACCACTTCGACGCCGACGAGGCGCCTTCTGTCAACAGAGCTGCGAAAATAGGCTTGTCAATACAATAATTTCAATAAATATGTGTCTCTAAATGTATTGAATTTGTGATTTGTATGCCAAGTTTTATGCTGGTGCAGCATTGATTGTAGTAGTTTCCCCTTACAAACGCTTAGTCAACGTCGGCAATTACATGTAAAAATTATTTATGTAACGTAAAGTGTCCATAATATTATTTATTTTACGTCTAAATTTTCATGTCCGTCAGTAGTTGCTCTCGCTCTGTAAAGTCTTCAGCCGTACCTGAGGCGCGAAGCGACTCCATCTCCTCGCGGCGAAAGGCATCCAGCAACGCAGCAAACCGTCGACGGCATGCCTTTCCGTCGGCTGTGCACGTCGATAAAACCCCTTTTACACCACTCGCTACTCGATCCCAGGCAGCCAGTGTTTCTCCATACGCCGCTGCCCATGGTGTGTGCTTCATCATCTCCTTTAGGAGCAGGATGTCGCTAGAGGGGAGAAAGCGGAAGGCTTTCTTCCGCTTTGCCTTGTCCACACTGCTCCTCGCAGTCTCCGCATCACCGGCTGCGTGAGTGTCGTCTTCTTCGCTTGGCATCGCCCTTTTCAAAATGACCACAACCCGTTATTTACTGTCATCTGAAGGAACGGTGAGCACAACTCCAGCGTGATTTTCCTTCGGAACCAATCGCAGTGGGAACCTATCCCTACGCGTTCATCGAGTCACAGTCACTTTTTAGTCTTGTTACAGCTGCACAAGTTCTCTATTGTATTTTTGTATTTACTACTTTTTAATCTGTCAAAGCCGGTTGCTCTCGAGGGAAACGTATTGAGGGCACAGTCTACACTGTGCGGTGTTCAGTGCAAACTCAGGAGCAAACTGAACGTTTTGGCGCTAAATTGTCGTACCATTGACGCAACTGGTTCGCGCGAAAAATGGCAAGTTCGTAGAGAATTTCAGACCCCGGAGTTAGTTCAAAATTCCGAAATGATCCCGCTTGGATGAGAATATAAATGTCCGAACCATAAAACAAAGTTGCTGGTATGTGCGCGCAATTCGCTCTGTATTATTTAACACCGCTTTCTGACCCCAGGCAGCAATTTGATACGCCTTCGGGTAATATTCAAGCAGGCCGGATATGCACACACGCGTCGACGCGTGTGTGCATACCATACCACTTCGACTTCGAAAAATTGGGGCGTACGCAAACTTTGGTGAGTACACTTGTGAGACTGTGCCAGGCAGACCTGCAGAACGAAAGTAATGGTAATGCTGTTGTAGCTGGTGTACTTGTACTGACATATTATGTCTCTCACCAGTCAAAACTCTAAAACGGATAATCGAGCAGCTCCAAGATCAGAGCTATCTATCAATCAATCGAGAAAGAAAGTCATCTATCATCGAGAAGTGTGCTTCAGTTAACGCCAACATGCCGGCTTCAGTTACCGACTTCAGTTTTCTGGCTCCAACAAAATAATCTGCTTTGGGCTGTACAGCAGCAGACCTCACGGTCACTGCTATCCAAGTAGAACAACAACTAATGAAGTGGTTTACACGGATTCGAAATCAATTTTCAAGACTTAAATTTGCCGCCAACAAATATCCCTTCAATTTCAGAATCGCAGCCTCAAGCCTTAATGGCCGTTCAGGCGTGGTGGGGAGCGCTCACCAAGCTCGGCCGAAAATCCAGCAAGCCCAGCGATCTCTCGGATGCCTCCACGTACGTCATCCCTGGAAAGACGAAGAAGAACGGCGTTCGAGGCCAGAATTGCTTTGTCTATGAAGGAGAATGCATTTGGATCAAATTGATTTGGTGATTTAAATACGGACTGATAGATCGGACACTTGTCATCATTACGCGTTTAGCAGAGGTGGTAGCTGAACAGCGAGGCAGTACAGTGTACATACTCCTGCAATTCAACAAAATGCCTGCGGCAGACCTCAGCGCAGGTATCCAAGGTTAATGACAACAGACTCCGATGGGGAAGTCCTCCTAGGTGCTTTATTAAGTCGAGAGCAGATCGTACGACCTTGTCCGGCGATTCCAAAGAAGATCACGACCATATGCAAATCATATACCCCATCCCCAGGTATAGAGGCCCTGTATAGACGAGTTTGCAGCAACGCTAACCTTGAATCTGTGATTTATCGTGTATCTCAGTAGCAACGTCGTCCGCGAGAACTATGGCAGTACCAGCCACGACAACCTCAACTTGTAGAGCGGCGAGAACGATTCTTGGCGTTTCACGATACGGGATTTGGCTACGAAAATGTGAACTCTGGTGACGAGGCCCAGACTGCAAAGATAGGCGCAAGCCGGTTTACACAAAATTGACACCTCTTCTGCTCCTCATTATATTAATGGCTCTCAGCTCGGACAGGGGACTGTCTAAGGATGGCCATTTCAAATCAAGGGTCATTTTAAAGAAAGCCCAAAATGTTTTTTTTACTTGGATTTGGCCTATGAGAATTCCAGCATAACTATTATGGACGCGATACGATAATAGCATCCGACTTTAATACTATAGAGTACCACCATACTTGTCAGCTTGGTTCTAGCGCTTGATCACACGAGTCTTAAAACGGTAGAAACATTGAATAGAGACGCTTGTGTGAGTCAAAAGTTTGCACTGATCTATTCTTCATTATTAAATTTGGCTCCTGCCTTACAGTTCTCAAACTTCGTAAAATACTTCCTTCCGAAGCCAAGGACCTAGCCGATGTTCATTGCTGAACGAGAAACCACAATTTCAACAGGCGCCTTCTACGCGGACGAGGAGAAGACAATCGTATGAAAGCGAGGTTTGGACTGTTATCGGACAGATTCGTTCAAGGAGATCCAGCGAATCTCTGATAACGACCGTGTGCAGACAATGCGAGGCTCTAAACGTGCGGGGTGAAAAATGAAGTTGGAACTCGAGGCGGTTTCCAAGGACGAGCGCTATGGGGCATTTGGAGATTGTTCATAACCGAAAGGGAAGTCGTTTTCAAAAGTACCCCGCGTCGGACGTCCCTCGCATTCATGCGTGCCACCGACTTCGCTCTGCAGCTACAGAAACCATCGCATTGACCAACCATTCAGCGCAGTCTCTGATGGAGGCCCAGACTGCTGCTAGTGTCTGCCGCGAGTTTTCGAGCAACGTTCCAAGCCAAACCGACTATTTCGTGATCCCGAAGGACATCGCCAACACCAGAAATGGCATTTGGCAACGGGCGTTGGCCACCAAGGGATCAATGGAGGCTCTCTTTGCGGAGCTAACCGACAAAGGTTTCTTCTACCGCTACGATACCAATCCTGGAACTCAGGAGCTACGGAATTTATTCTGGGCTCACCCGGACACTGCCAAACTGTACCGACGCCTTCACAACAGTTTTGTGGTGGATTGCACCAACAAAACCAATAAGTTCAATAGCCCATTATGCAACAATAGCGCTGTCACGGAATTCTACTGTTCTCCCCGTTGTACAGGGCTGACAGCCTGGTGGAAAAGAGTTGGATTACGTGTGGGCGTTGACCGTGTTGCGGCTTTATGATTGAAAATGAGGTGGAGCTACCTGTTGTAGTCTATTCAGATCGAGAACAAGTGTGTATGAACGCAGTGAATCGGGTCCTTGACGGGGCACCAGCCATAATGTGTTGCTGGTACATGAACAGACACGTTAACACTATGGCCAGAACGCATCTCGGTCAAGTAGTCGTGATGGATCCTTTCACAAGCCTTCAAACCAAGGATAATACGTGGAAAACTGAAGCGTTCTTGGCGGCCGTCAGCGCAACTGTGGACGTGAAAACAGAGACTGACATCGAGGCACTACTCGCTAAACTAAAGGATCGCAGTGCGTAATTGGGCAGCTACCCTCACAAACTGGTGTAAGTACAAGGAAATGATTGTGCGAGCCTGGATCGATTGTTTTCCTCATTGTGGAGTGCGCGACACCTCACTCGTTGAGGGCAAATTTACCTTCAAACCAATCGGTATGCTGCTGTGGTAACAGTTATCACCGCCTACGCGGTCATCCTGACAGAAGCACGATGGGGGGATACGTTCCAAAGATGGAAAAACAATCCGTGTCAATGCTGGTGAGAACGCTACTAGACGCGAACCTACTTACAGCGAAAGAGTGGATTTGAACCACCCTTCCACTCCTCCGTCTGCGATTCCTAGGTGGTTTCTAGATGGAAGTGTCGTGATGTTGCCGCCTGTTGAGTGTATTGATACAGCTGCAGTCACCGATGACGCACCCGCGTACCAAGAGCACTCACCCCCTCCTTGAACATGGGGATACGCTAGCAGGAACGCTTGAAAGTGCTTTTGGTTGTCATACAGTACTGTCATTTGCACTACGCAAAGCAACAAATATATGCTTTTCTGACAGCAACTTCAACTTCAGTTGTGGTAATATAAATGAGTTAGAGTTAGCAAGGGAGTACCGTAAAAATCGTATTGAGTGCGACGCTCGTAAAAACTACAGATACTTCGTAAAAAAGGACAAAGGGCACACATACGTAGAGATGACACCCCTTCTGAACAAACTTGTATTTAAGTGTTTTTATCCGTGACATGCACAACAGAAGCATCAGCACGTAAGACGTCCTTAACTCGAAACCTACCTTCTTTATCGTGCGGCCCAAACGGCGTGATTCCAGCGCGAGCAAACCCCCTCCTAATTGTCGTGGCATCGACGATTTCCCAGGCTTCACTTACGAAACGCGACAAAAGAGCTCGCCTTTCATCCGGCGTGCGCGGAAACGGATTAGATTTGTTGTATACATTGTAGCTGGCACTGTGCATACAGTAAATAGTACAATTGTAGGAAGACGTGGTTCAGTCCAACTCGGGAAGCAGTTGATACGAGCCCTAGATGAAGTAGGTACGGTCCGAGGCATCTTTTGAAGAGATACGATGCTACTGTATGTGGGTGCTCATTCCTAGAAGTGGTGCAAGACTGCTACACTACCTGTTGCCGAGCTCTCAACGAGCTGGAACAAACCGCACGACTAAATGAAGTTTTCGGTCGCAAGGACGGCGGTGGAGATCAACCACGGGTACCCGTGCGTACGAGGAGTATGCTACATGCCAAACGTCGATCCCTGAGGGCGAAGCACGAAGCGGACGGCCCTTGGCGAGGGCGTCGAGCTTCAGTCGGGGAGGATGTCCCAAGCTGGAAGGGTGGACATCACCTGGGAACGGTTGACCGTACCGAGCTGGGGAGCATCTCCGCTCCCAGTGGGAAGAGGATAGGCTCTGGCCGGGGGCTGCCTGAGGCTTTCCTCGTGTTGTGTTGCGTAGACGGATGTCGCGGCGGACCTTAACGTCGACGCCGGGCACCAACAGGTGCGGTGGACGGAAGAGATGAATCAGATAGGTGACTCTCCTAGGCCAGGCTGGCGTGCGTGGGAACTGGACTGCGGAGGACAGGAATGATTTGTAGGGACTGTGAGTTCGTGAATCTACCCATACTGGAAAAGTAAAAATACTTTACATGTAGATTTATGTATTGTTTCTCTGCCTTTAGTCTAGTACTAGGTCCCCATTAGCTTCGAGAAGCACCAGAACGCTCCCATACAGCGACTGTCGGCCCCTGACAACTCGTCCAACAAGGATGACTCCCGACACGAGGCAGGTGTTGATTTTGTAGCGACCGATGCACAAGCCATCCTTAGCGTTGGCGTGGCAACGTTCGGATCTGCAATCCGTGTACATAGATCGCATTTTGTGTCAAGATAGTCCAAGGTCGTACTGTGCCGTCACAATGTGATCGATTGAGCAGGATACGATGTTGTTCTTCATTCGTGCGTTTCGCCGTCGATCTCAACATACGCAATTGGGGGACAGAGGAGTTAGTTGATTAGGTTAGGCCCGCCTCACGTAGACTCGCTGGGCTAAGGCGAGCGGGAGGCGGTCCAGGGGTGTTGTGGGTAAAATCGGATGTCCGCGTGCGTGGCCTCCAGCGTGCTGCGGGCACAAAAGCTAAATGATCGAACCGCTCAGCTTCTAATTCTATTCGTCTAACTACCAGACATTTACCCTCCGGGGGGAAACCTTGTTATCGGTGCAAAAAACCGGGGGTGTTACCTTCTTTGCTCGATTAATTGCGTATTCCCCGATCTACAGCGAAATGCAATTTGACGCGAGGCAACTCGAGATTTTTCAGAGTCGCCAGTTCGCAGCCGCCCGGTCCCAAGAGCCGGGGGGTTTGAGTGGACTAATGGATTCAGAGTGGCGTAAGCGTGGGACATCCGAAGATATTGACTGGTTGAAGATCGGGAGGGCAGATGCTCGGAACACGTTTAGGCTCACAGGCACAGAGGCGTCCAACCCGAAGCGGTCCCGCTTCGGGATGGAGTTATAGCGCCCTGTCCGGCCGCCGAATTCCCTATACGGCAGGACCCATTCGAAGGGGCGAAATGCTCCCGGTGAACGTATCCCGGTGAGCTGCCTGCCTTATCATTCAAGTGCCCCAAGATTAGACGAACCCAAGCGATGTTCCCACAACCTGAAGAACAGCAACCACCCCAAAGGAGACCAAGTTTCAAGTCCCTACTGTCATGAAGTGTCCGAGTCACGATGGAGTATGGAGTACAACTTGAAGACCAAGTTCGAAGTGGAGTCCAAGTGAACTGCTTTCCGTACATCCCGAATGACAAACGTGCATCCCGAGTGACGAAGGTGCAACTCGAGTGACCCGATGCCAGTCCGGATGAAAACCAACCCGGATGACCGACGTACCCAAGTACATTCCGACCAATGAGAGATGATCCAGGAACGTGCCAAGTCAGCCGCACGTGCAGACCTGAGGCCAGTGCCGAGCAGTGCCACGCCTAAGCAAGATACCTTCACGACAGACCAATCGGGCTCCGACAGCGCGCCAGCTCACGAAGTGTGACTGCCAAGATCTCCGCCATCGTCTGGTGTGTGAGCGGCTCCCTTTGTTCATCGTGACGCCCGAGTATACTGAAACTCAGTCATCCGAGAAGAGTGCGTGCGATTGGAGCAGATGGGACCGCCAGTAATCCAGATACCAAGAAAGAAAGAAAGACAGAAAGAAATGATAGCCAAGAGATAGATAGATAGAGAGAGATAACAGACAATCAGAGTTTGTTTTGCGTTCAAGAGCCCAAGTGGACTTCGTGTTTGCTTCAAGTGGTTCGAAGACGTATATTCGCCGAGGACGACGACGCCAAGGAGAAGCTACCCCCGGAAGGAAGGTCCGAGGAGCTCTGCGTACACCAACGGACGTTCAAGGCCGCGCAACCGCGCAAGGAACTCTTACTACACGCCCAAATCAAATTAGGCACCCAAAAAGGCTGCTTCCGGGTTGGTCTACCTATTCCATATTACTAGTTGTGGGCGGATACTCGAAAGAGGACCCCTGCATTTCATATTCATCTGCAGTTCCGGGAGGTAGTAGCAATCACCCCCTGGGATTCAAGCTCGATTGCTGGTGTTAGGATTATATTTTTGGTTTCCCTCGTTCATTCGAGGTTGGGGCGCGTTGGGCAACTCGGATTTCCCTGTATCCGAGTTGTAACCTAAGTTGACAGGCTGCATATTGTGCGTATAAACTCTGTATTGTTATCGGTTATTTTGAGATTGGTTATTTGGAGAAAGGTCTTTGCTCGTAAGCTTGCCTCCATTCGGAATCTCCCAGTTGAGAGGAACTTGGAAGTTCTCTGTATTTCTGTATCTAATTGATTAATACATTTTCGGTTAAAAGCCGGTCCGCGAAAGCCAAACGACACCTATAGGGATTGCACAAGGTCACACGCCGACTCGAGTCATTCTACTGTGTGTTTCGAGTTACCCGGGGCTGGCCCAACTTGGAATACCAGTTATTCTACCCTGGGCGCGCTATACATCCTGGACGGGAAATGTGTTCACCCGCTTCGTCTCAAATTTGCATTGGATGCAACTACAATGATCGCGGCAACGTGGCTCGCTGGGAGTCGCTTATCATCTCCACTTTCCAGCCTCCACAACTGCTGCCATGGTTCGGTCGCGACTGTCTCCGAGACCATCCTCGGAGTAGTTGAAATGAAGCTGCTGGCATATACGAGTGCGGCTTAGATTGCCGTCAAGCCGGCGAATCAGAGAATTAAAGTGTGTTAAGGCGTCAATGGCAACCTGCACGGTATGTCTGAAATGCTAGTTACAAATTACCCTACGTAGTATTGTAGTGATAATCTACATTTTGTTGGTGGTTGATCAAGTTTCCTTGGTTGGAGAAAGTTGCGGGTGCACGTTAGCGGTGAATATAAAAGCATTGGTGATGACATCTGAGCCGTAAGTGGGGCCACCCGATTCTCGTTCATCGCCACACTGAGAACCTGTGCCAAAGGTATAAACCCCTTCTCGCGAGCCGCAGATATACTCAAAACTGACTGTGCGTCTTGCTGTTTCCCGTGCTCGACTGATAGTTAATTCAATATCACATCTTCAGGTTCCTTCACGATGTTCAATTCCCCTCCGACGCCGTTCAAATTCTCCGTTTTCAGTAAATTTGCTCAAATTCTCTGTTTTCTGTAAAAGCGCTTCCGAAATTGTATCATCAGCTATCGGTGTGTCATGCATGCCATCGTCGGTCAAATTTTCACTAGTACGGGTCTCCACTACCGAAGTTTTATCTTCTTTTTTTCAATTCGTCAGAAGCTGCAGAGGTTTCTCTCCCTGGTCTTCACAGTTAAATCGCTTACGTTCACCAAAGCCCACGTAGCCCACATAGGCTCCAGTAGGAGGCCGGACTAGCTCATTAACAGCGCCATTTCCGACCGGTGGACGATGCGAAGGGTCTTGGGTGGAGGGATCTGTGAGCGATTGGCAATAATGAGAATCTGCACTTCAACTAAGTTCACACACGTTACAGGCTTTAGTGTTGGCGGCCAATGGCTGGCTTTATTGTTGTTGTTAGATCCGCTGTCTGCTTGGCATATTGCGGAATGATCTTGTCTGGGCAGGGTCGGGAGGGAACCCACTCGGTTGTGGGTTCCAACGGTTGCCTTCAAAAATCTCACACCACTAAGTGGCGTTACACTCATCACTTTGTCGGCTCTCTTCTGTTTGCGAACGGGGGTCCCTAGTTGGTCCCAGTCTCTGTGGTAAACGCACAGGATCCAGCTACTCAGCCATTTTGTCATTCCAAGCCGATTCGTCAGCTACACTCATGGCCGCACACCCGATCGCACGCACTCCCAGCTGTGCACGGTGACGCCTAAACGTCTCAACAGGCAACGACTTCGTTAGCATGTTGGCGACGTTCTTCTTCAACGCCACAGGCTTCACGGTCATGCCTTTCTTAGCGACGTAATCGCGGATCTTGAGGTCTTTGATTCTCAACTGCTTGGTACGACGGTGTTTACCAGCATGTTTCATCAGTTCACGCGCACTACTAGAGTCGCAATAGAGCTCAGTGCCCACTCTCGGCCACTGCAACTCATCCACCAACTGCTCCAGCCACACGACGTCATGGGCTCCCGTGTTTGCCGCTATCAACTCTGCTTCGCATGTGGTCTCTGCAAGGATGTCCTGCTTCCAGCTTTTGGCTGAAATTAGTTGTCCATTATAGTACACAGTAAAGCCACTCACCGATTTCATGTCTCCCCCTTCTGAAGCAAAGTTGGCATCGGTATAGACCTCAATGTGGAGCTTCTCGTTCTTCCTAGCTTCCACCAAATCGTGATGCAGCCGCATGTCCTAACTGCCAATCAAATAGCGAACTACCCTCTTAGCTGCTCGCCAGTGTACCGCGGTGTACTTGTTCAGAAACTTGCTCAGAATGCAAATTGCTGTCGCCAACTCCGGGCGAGATCCACTCACCAAGTACTGCAGACATCCTACCAGACTACGGTACGGTAAGCACTAATCTCGCTTGTGCTCGTCTTCCGTAGCTGGTATTAACCCTTTCGCGGTAGAAGGGCACAATTTTCGCCCTTTTAGGGTGCTTGCAAAACAGGGTGTGAAATTACCGCCTAGAAGGATGCATTCCCTGCTCTTTTGCACAAGTTCAACCATGAATGCACCACCTTTTATAACAAATCATTAACAGTACAATCAGTAATCGCCAAGCTATACAAACATCGTTCACAGGATACGTTGCATTCATATGAAACTTCTGCCTGATGTCTTGCACGTCCTTGGTCAGCCGGAAGATCACGTGCCGTTCCGGTATGTACTCGATCTGTAACCCCAACAGGTAACTAATTCGCTGTTCCCAACTCTTTCGTGTTAAAGCGGGCTATCAGCTCACCAGCTATGAAATCTACCTCTTTTTCACAGCCAACAATCAAAATGTCATCATACAAAACTCCTTCACATATCGCGATCGATTCTCGTGTTGGTATAGCTGGGCCGCCATTTCCATTTTCACGAGTACCTGAACCACCCGGACCTATCCCTGTCTGTAAGAACACCAGCCGTCACTCCAAACGAATCCGGTAGAGCGCCTCGCCCTTAAAACACCTCTGGAGATCAAACTCCATCATTGCCAGGTGCAATGTACTATTCCAATTCTGCGATGACTGAGGCAGGCCATAGATGCTCCACTCCAAGGTACATTAATGTCAATTAACCCGTGCTAACGCCACCTAATGCCCATTCCCTGCTGATGCCAATAGTGCTATCAGAGAGTTCGTGCGCCACCCATGGGGCTATTGCAATGGGCGGCCCCCCTGAAGATTACACCGTAACATCCACGACCTGTAAGTGTTCCAGAAGGCAGTGCTTCACATCGTCAAGAACGAAACCTGTTATTCCGACCCATTTCGTTCCAGCCTTCGGCAGTGTGTGCGCATGCCATTCCTGATCATGTCCCGTCGTCTGAGGCCAAGCGCGCCAGCGCCTGCGCAGCTCTGTTGTATTCACGATGTTGTATCGTCCAATTGCGGACGGCCGCTGCGTCTGCAAGTCTGCGTGCTTTCCAGTAGTCCCCTTTTAGATGCTTCGTCCTGGGTGGTGTTCGGGTGAGGTGCTGCCGGAGCGCGTCTGGGTGATCCCCCTGCACGTGCACTGGTGCCCAGTGGTTAGCGTTGCACCTGCGGTGCAGCGGGGCTGCCGTAGCTTAGTGTCAGAGGAAGACTAACAGACT
>JAHQIV010000616.1:0-18431 GCA_030463285.1 Phytophthora europaea
GTCTTGCCGCTGCCGGTCTGGGCGCAGCCAATGACGTCGCGTCCCGCCAGGATGGGAGGGATGCAGTGGGCCTGCACTGGAGTCGGGTGGCGGATGCCCAGCAGCTCGCAGCGCTTGACCAGCCACGGGTCCACGCCCAGGTTCAGGAACGAGATGAGCAGGTTGGACGCCGAGTCCGCGCTCTCCACCAGCACCTTGTCGTTCTTGCCATTGGACGGGGATTCTCTATCGGACTCGGAGCTGGACACCGACGGCTTGGGCTCCTCCGCTTTGGGCGCTTGCACCTGGCGACGACGCTTGCCAAACAAGACGCTCATGGTGGTCAAGTTGATGCACTGACGTTTCAAAATGGCTGGAGTGGAGAGATGGTGTGGGGTACACAAATGTAGCCATCTCTGATACTTGCTATGATGGGTACAGTGTACTTCAACATGTTCCTGTTCAACATGGTTGAGCATTGTTTGAGTTTTGACAACCATGTTGTCAAAACTCAAACAATGATAACTTCCTCACTTATGAGTTGACGGCGTTTTAGATGCGAAGTTGATCTGTGGGGCTGATGCCCGTCCACCCCGTCATCTCCGTGTCTGCAAGACGGAAGTCGCCGTCCATTTCAACGCAATTGCGGACGGCGTACAAAAGTCGCTCTCGGCAGATTTCGTCGCTTGAGTAGCGTGGGAGCTGCAGCGCGAAGAAACACGTGTGCGACTTGGGCATCTGCGAGTCCATCCAGCCCCCGGTGGCTGCCGTCGCTGCTCCCGCTGAACTGCCGCCGTCTCCAGTCCCTGACGATGCAAGCGCTTGGATTTTGAACTTCTGATGGAACTGCGCAGACCCCAAAGGCAGACGCGAACGAGCCCACACGAACCGCAGGAACGCGCGCTTGTCCTCGGACTCGAGACTCTCCAGCACGCGCCAGAACCTCTGGATGAACTCGTCGTTGGGCGAAAGCTCTTCGTCGTACTCGGTGTTGGCCTGCAGCAGCTTCACATCCACCTCGGCAACGCCGCACATCCGCTTCTCCAGTTCAGTCCACGTCAAGAGCGCCAATGCAGACACCGGCATGATGGAGTGCAGTCCTTGCTTGACGATGTTCATGACCTCCTGGGTCTCTTGCATCCGCGCTCGCAGCATGGCGTCCAGATATTCGTCCAAGTTGGCTCGGGTCACTGCAGTGTTGGTGCCATCGTCACACAGTTCGACCGTCCGTCCGTCCGACAGCACTGTCGTGAATACCAGGTCCATAGCTTCCAGTTGCTCCTCCAACTCCCGACGTCTTGTCGACGCAGTATCAGTCGTTTGACAGCGTTTGAGGTCGTCCGAAATGCCACGCAGCGTCTTCCAGAGCGAGTACGCGACAAAGTCGATCTCTTTCAGCGTCTCCAGAGCGCTCTCAACGTTCGAGTCGTCTTCGGCTACGAGTTGCTTCCACACGGACATGGCCAAATCCAAGCGAACGCAGACGCGAGTCCGCAGGCAAGTGCCGATCATCTGGCCGAGGAAGTGGAACATCTCGCAGTAAA
This sequence comes from Phytophthora europaea, assembly GCA_030463285.1. Lineage (NCBI taxonomy): Eukaryota > Oomycota > Peronosporomycetes > Peronosporales > Peronosporaceae > Phytophthora > Phytophthora europaea. The sequence goes on from JAHQIV010000616.1 coordinate 1,524, forward strand.
GCTGACGCTTCTCTTCAGCGCTTTCTCCCGGTGAAGCTCGAGTCCTCGCTGACGTCTTGAGGTTATCCTCAACGTGGCGGCTGATCAACGCACCGTTGAGTACGAACTTCTCACGGTTTGCTCCGACTCCGTTCCGCCAGTTCGGACTTGGCAGGAGGAAGGGTAGAACGCACTCCGATACCGAGACACCAGGGTCTACTTTCAAGGACGTGCTGCTGGGTCCACCGTTTGCCGAGTTGTCGGCGTTGCTGGTGGAGTTACCGTCAGTCTCTGGTACATGCAGCATCTGCAACTCAGCGAAGAACTGCGAAAATAATTCTCGGTACGGGCCGCCGTAGTCGTCCACACCTTCACCCTCGAACTTGACCTTAAAGCTGCGTAGTTGGCCGTCATCCATGGGGTGGGAGTAGACCATTCGCTGTGTCTTGAGCGGCAGGAAGTGGAGCTCCTCGAACGCTTGGCCAAATAGTGAGAGGAAGAGGCTGCTGATCGTTCCCTCGTGGCACTTAGCCGCGGCGGCTTTCAAGCGATTCACCTGCAGCTGTGGTAGATCTTCCGGGTAATCGTACTCGTCGTCCGCCCTCTTGGGTGAGTTCGCTGTCCTCTCCATCAATGCGGTCCACAGAGAATTCTTCACGCAAACGAAGAGGCTGCCGCGACACTGGGACACCAGACGACACGGTAGCAAGCTCGAGTTCGGCAAGAAGTAGTGCCACGTGAGGTCGAAGAATGGCAGTGCACGACTCACGTACACGTTGCAGAAGCGCAGAAGCGCGAAACGCGCGACCACCAGCTTCTCAAGTTTGTTCTGTGGCAGACCAAGCACGTTTGCCAAGGGCGTAAGTTCTAACGCCGGGGTCTTCTCTTTCACGAGAGTGAAAAGCTGCTGCGGCGTCAAATTCCACGGACTGATTCGTGACACCTCGCAGAAATCGTTGACGACGCTCACCAACTCATTGTCGACTGGAATGCTCCAAAGCGAGTGCTCTCCATACTCAACGAGCTCGTCTGGTAACAACGTAAACGACGGTGTCGGTTCTGAAGTGCTTTCGGTGCTCAAGAACGCTCCACCAGCTCCCAAATCTCCAGACAAGCTTGAACACACTCTTGAATCAACAGAAGCGATAGCAGACTCGGTAGGAGGAGCAGGCAGCGCGACTGTCGTTGAGTTTGCCACATTGAGCACTCGCAGCTTGGACGGGTGGAAGAACCAGGCCCCGGGCTCATTGTCCACTTCCACCCAAATCCTCTCGGCAGCGACGCCCACGACAACCCCATTGCCGCGAGGCGTCCGAACTCGGTCGTCCGAGTAAAACCCAAGCTTTCCACACGTTCCGCGCGTGACGTCAACCCACAACGTTTTCCCCGATCGTGTAGCGACGAACCTGGTCGACCCAACAAGCCACTCCGCCGTCATTTTAGACGCTGCAGAAGCCATTGCAGCGCGCATCGGCCGGTTTGCCACCCAGCTGGACATGATCTCGCAGGCGATCAGACACTCCTCAACGCTCGCGCTTCCGTCTTCACCGGTCGAAGTTATGGTTTCGTCGGCTGTGCCGCTGCAGCTCACACAACTGTCCTTCACAAAGGATATCTTCTGGTGTCTCGAGTAGAACGCTACAGCGGGGCACACCTCACCGACGACGTTGTCGAACGCCACCCCGAGGTCAACTCCGTTCTTGCTGAACGATAGCTCGCCCTTCTCGCAGTCTAAGCGCAAGCCAATGCAGTCGCCCTCCGTGAAAGTCTCACCGTACGCGCGCACTCGGTTGCGCTGGTAGTAAAGGGCCTTGTCTCCGATAAACCCCCAAGACTGTTCGTCAGCTCCAAGGAACGAGTCCAGGTTGGCCTGACGCGATGCAACGCCCACGAAGAGATAAGGAGAGCTCGACTTCTCGATGCGAACCACCCAAGAGTGCACGCCGGTGGAGAAACTCGCGACAGCGCACGCAGCTTTCCACACTTCATTCCCAGCGTAGGAGACGCTCAAGCCATCGTCTGCGAATGCCAGCAAACTACTTCGACTTCTCTTGCGGTCAAAGTGCAGCGAACAGCCTTCCGCTTTCGGGTGCATCGGCGCTGAAGGAGGAAGGAGAGATACCAACGACTGCGAAAGCGATTTACCACTTCCATCGCTCAAATTTGACGCGGTTGCAGTGCATGTCAAGTGCTGAGCGACACTCAAGTCACCGAAGCCTGCCAAACGCTGGAGACCGTGAAGGAGTTCGACGTAGCCTTGGAGATACTGCGAGAACAGCAGACGGCCTTGTATCAATTCCCGACTGTGCCGCAGAATTGCTGCCGTTAAGAACTCCCCGACAACAAGTTGAGACTCACTCACGAAGTCTGTAGACGGAGATTTGTCCACATCACTCCGCAGTACCGACAACAGTCTGCTGATAGTGCGAATTACCACAAACTTGAGCGGCAAATTCGTCGTACCGAGGCAGCGTCGTAGTCGACGCAGAACCGTCTTGGCGAAATGTTGAGAAAACGAGAACTTAGCACCCGCGGTCTCAACTAGCAGTGCGTCTACCATCCAAACGACAATTTCGACTCCTGGTTCCTCCACCACAGTTCTGTCAGGGCGTTGAAGGTCGCGTTGCGTCCACAGAACAGCTTCGTAGGCCTTGCTCGACGCTGCAGCTTCCAGCTCCTCCAGACAAAACTCAAAGGCTGCAGTTGTGAACGCAGCCACGTCACAATCGATAAAGTAGCATAAAGCCCGTGAAAAAACTTTATCAGCGGTGAACTCTTGCAGTTGTACGGAGTTTGAGATCGTAGATTTGGTTCTTGACAAGACTGCGAACTGGTCACCACGCAACAAGACCAACTTGACGAGTTTAAACCATTGCGCGTACGAGATCATCAAACGCGGAGAATCGACAGAGACTCGTGCAGTGGTGGTCTGATGCAGTAACGTGGCCATGCACTGTCGGGCATACAAAATACACAAAATCTTCTCAAACCTTCGAAGTTGCTCAATGAGACCCCTGAGGTCGAGTTGGTTGATTTCGCCTTGGAAATCTTCCTCAAGTGCAGAACGTCGAGTCGGCTCAGCAATGGGCTGGGGAACTGTTGACGTCGTTTTGGCCTTCATTTCCATTGAATCCGCTCTCCACGACGTCATGAACCGCGACTTGGTGTTTGAGAGGTAGCCGCCGTCTTCGAAAGGGAAGTACATCTCACCAAATAGCTTTCGGCCCATTTCCTTGTCGTTCAGCGCGGGGGCAGCTACGTCTTCGCTCCCAGCTCCACCGACGCTGGGTTTTACTCCCGTACTTTGTGGGTCATTGTTGGTAGCGACTTCATCTGAATCCCTCCACGCAGTCGACTGGAGCCAGCTATTTGACGCGTTCAAAGGCGGAGGTTGAGTGGTGTCCGTTGCTGTCACGACGTCGTCTTCTTCCTCGTCGAAACGCGGGGAATCGCGCCCTTTGTCGCGCTCTTTGTCCAGAGTAGACTGCAGTTTACTTAGGTACTCGAGGTTGTCGACTATCCAGGCCGACGCACTTACGATGTCGTTCTCGGTTTGCTTCAATGCCAGCACGCACCAATCTTCCGGGAACCCCATGAGCATCAACTCCTCCACAAACTCAGCCCGCGTTTCCTCGGATTCGTCGTCGTCTTCCTCGTCATTGTCAGCATCGTCGAGACTCCCTTCGTCATCGTCATCGTCGTCCTCCCCATCGTCTCCGTCGTCATCATCGTCTTCATCCTGGACAGGAACTCGAGCGTCTTGATCGTCACCTTGAGCAGGGTCCCAATTCTCGTCGCCTTGCTCATCAGACAAACCGACTTCAGTAGCAGCAAAACTGCGCCGTCCTGTGGCTCTCGAGCCTACGTAGCGAGGATTTTCTCTATCTAGGCCGGGCGCTTGGGTTTTACTCTCAGAACTACTGGAAGCGAACATATCTGCCAGCTCGGACTCCCCCTCTTCGCCGAGTCCAACCAATGCTGCGTATACTTCGCGTCGTAGAGAACTCACTCGTCTCTCGATGTGGTAAAGCGTCTCGTGCTTGGGATTCCCGTCTCCTTTCACAGCCAAGTCGGCAACGACTTCAATCAGCTCTGGCTTCACCAGTAGTTCGTCAGCACCGGCATCGCTCCCAGCTATTTGAACCAAAATCTTCAACAACATGCAACCAACGCTCGTGGAGACCACCTCCTTCTCACGATTTGTTGTCGAGCTACCAAACAACGCAGGGATTAACTCACTCGCCTTGTCCACCACAACGCTCAACAATTTCTGCTGTGGAGCCATGGCGTAGATAACGCTCGGACAAGCAACGTTGCTCCAGTTCGGGTTGCTCACTTCAGGCGGATTGAGCTCTTCAACGTTCACCTTGGAATACGTAGGACAGACGTCTGTGTCTTCAGCGTGCCAGCCGAAAGCTTTCTCGTACCAGGTCTGAGCGTTGGGGCTTTCGGACGCCAGGCCACCACTAGAGTTCTCTATCGGTTCGAGGACTTTCGCGTTGCCATTCACACGGACGTACGCAAGCGTGTCCGGCGTTGCTGGGGATTGTGTTGTGCCAGACGGAGACTCTGAGGGATTGCGCTGCGAGGAACTCGACGCATGGTATTCAAGCGATAACACTTGGGCGTAGTCTCTCGAGCCTCGCATTTCCACGGTAACACCAGGTCGTAAGAACTCGACGCCCCCACCGAGGAAGTAGAAGCATCCGATCGCTTCCACGCGTTTGATAGCGGAGAGTTGAAGCGCACACTTTCCAAATCGGACAGTGCGTGGCTCAGGCTGCTCACGGTCCTCTCTTACGGATAAGCACGAGAAACTTTGTGCAATTGTGGACGTAGCGCGGATGACGCTTTGCTGCCACGCACCATTCGAACTCCTGAAAAGCTGGCGAAGAAGCTGGTTCAGCTCGTTCGCGATCATCAAGCACTGGCGCTTGGACGATTGGAATCGGAGCTCAACGTCATTCTGCAGGTCATTCTGTTGGTCCGCATTGTCTCGAGCTTCAGGGGAGAACTGACTGGCATGAATTCCGCTGGCGATCATCAACGTCCAAGGTACAGCACCAGCACCAGTATCACTCCCGTGAGGACATTTACTCAAGCAAAACCCGATTGTTCTGATCACCTGCTGCACGAAAACATCCTCTAAGCGGTAAAACCCGAGAGTTTCTGCAACCACATTTGTGTCATCGCCCACGAGCACTTTTGAGGCCTCCAGAGGGTGTTGTAGAGGCAGTAGAGCGCACAGCACCCGAATGGCAGACTGCTGTACTGCGGAATTGCTACCCAGAAAAGTCCCCCAAACCAACCGCATCCAGTTGGAAAACTGGGATGTAAAGTGCACAATGCCCTCGGACGAAGAGCTTAGCAGGATCAGCAGTGCGTGTAACTCCACGAGTTTGAATCGGTTGTTAGTGTTTCCGTCCGAAAGTGATGCAGACGGTGTCTTCTTCTCGTCGAACACAATCCGAACGTGAATGGGGGACAGCGAGCGATTGTGGAAGCGGAAATTGCTCAGCCAACCGTCAAAGCATCGGAAAGCGCCAGACTTTGGTAACGAGAGTTCGGACGCGTTGTTCGACGTCAGGCGTGGGTCCCATTCGGAAGCTTTCATGATTCCAAGCGAGCGCGATAGAAAATTTATAGCTGAAGTGACGGACGTCACAGCAGTCGAAGTCGGAGCATTTGTGTGAGAAGTTTCTAGCGCTGCAGGGAATCTACCAAAGTGGAAGGGTAGGTCGACGTTCCCAGCGGCCCAGATAGGAATGCTTTGAGCCGCAAGAGAGCGCTGGCAGTCGAGTACGCCGTTCATATAGAGGCGAATTTTCGTCGCTTCTAAGACAACCGCCACGTGGATCCACTTGCCCCCAGCGACAGCTTGTTTGGAGAGGATTCGCTCCCAGACACGGCCTTTTACAGTGAATTCGCTCGAATCTCCTTCTCGGTTCAAGTCCATTAGAATCCCCACTTCCAGTTGCCAATTGTCGATACTCTCGGGTACGAGCACTACGTAGAGGGAGACCTCTCGCCCAGCACCTCGCAACACAACTAACTGGCGATCGTGCAGTCCTTGAGGCAAGTCGAACAGTTCCCCCTCCGTACTCCGTGATGGTGTGGAGTTGATATACAGCCACGTAGTAACGCTGTATTCGTTCGGCTTGACCAGCGGAGACATCGGAGTCGTGGTGTCATTCCCCATTGGCAAGATCATGTCCTCGTAGCTAAACGTGAGGCCTCTACTCTGGGAAGAAAATCGCTGCGGGGTTGTGATGACCTCGTAGCTCCGTCGCACTGCCACAGGAACCGCCGGCGTAGATTCTACCATCGTTTCTGTGCTAGTAGTAGCGTGTACCGGCAAAAACTGGTTTGAAATCGAGACGGCTTCGATGTACAACAACTCGGCGACTCCTGCTAGTACTGGGAATGTAGGCACATAGACTTCTCGCGGGGTGAGAGCGCCAATTGAGCTTCCTCCATCGCCAATCTGCACTGCGAAATGCACGAAAACATAGCGAAACAGAACCCACAGCGTGTCTTCCAAGCGCGAGAGCTGCTTGTGAACGACGAATTGTGGCAGTGTTGGCTGACCTCCACTTCTTCCAGCAATGCTGTCCATGGGTGGAATCTGCACGGACATCTCGCCGTTTGAACGTTTACTGACAAGTCCTTGTAGCATTTCTTGAATTACGCCGAGTATGCCGATATCACTGACGAACTCGAACTGCTCTGCGTTGAAGTGGACACCCCAGGCACTGAGCAGCACGATAACAATCCAAAACATCGAGCTGGCATCCGTTTCTCCAGGCTCCATCAACACGGCCGCTTTGTCTGTCACCATCTCCGTCAGCTGACCAACGAATTCCGAGAACGCATCGCTTTGAAGACTTGAGTAGAAGTGCCCAACGTTCCAAGACCCCGCTAGTATCGAATGACCAGAGGCTTGAAACACAAACACCTGCGAGACTTGGTGGACGACGTCGGCTTGAATCGAATCGAACGAGACGATTGTCAGAAGCTCCCACAAAGTTTCTAGTCCGCGGACAGAGAAACTCACACGTCGACAAGGATCGACGAGCAGAGCTCTGACTGCACCTTTCGTCGACACTGCTTCGTCCGACGTAACATAGGCCAGAACTTCCTGCGAGATGCGACTCGATGCATCTTGTCGGTTGGGCGGAGATGCAGTAGCAACGCTCTTCCACCGCATCACAGTGTGTAGAACAATCCTCACTCTTCTCCATTTCGACGTAGGAAACGCTACCAAGAACGGTAACTTGTCCTCAGTGTACGTTGTATGGAGATGCCTCTTAGCCGACGAAGCCGAACACCTGAAGGCTGAACTGGCGGATACCAGGAACGCAGGATCACAAGGAGCGACGTAGCCCGCGTCTACCTGAAGGTTCAAGTGTTCCTGCTCTTCGTGCACGTCAACGAGAACCAGAAGCTTGCACCGGTCGAGAATCGACTCCTGGAGAGATAGGATCTGACCGAGGGAGTTCACGCGAGGGCTGTCAGCGTCAGGGTGGGGCAAGTTCTTAATCTCAGTCTTCTTGGCGGCAATTCGGCGTCGTAATTGCGCCACCCTGTGCCATAACCTCATCAACGCTTTCGGTGGGAGTCCCCGCGCCTCAGGTGTCGATCGGGTTAAACCTAGAGCGAAGTGATATGCTGGAGCGCCTAGCACGTTATGGTGAAGTAAAGCTGCGAAAACTGCTGCCTCAATCCGAACATCATTCTTGTGAATTTGCCGCTCCACCGAATTCGCAGAGGTTTTGAGGCTCATCGAGAGCTGAGACTGCCGCACGATCATTCGGTAGGACGGGTCCTTCTTCGCGTAGCTGTCTCGGATCCAATCGCAGAGCTTCATCGCAGCGTTAGAAGCGTCCGAATCGCCTCCACTCTGCAGAGAATTCAGGAATCTCTGGATGGTACCAGGCCGGAACATTTCTCCGTAGTTGGCGTCGGAAGGCAGCCCCCACGACAGGAAAATCTCTTTGGTGTCAGACGATGGGGGCAGAATTAATGAAAATGGCTGCGTACTGGAGCCCAGTGAAGAAGGCGAAGCTGACACTGAAGAGACAAAAGGTGTGTGCTGCACCACTCGAGCATTCTTCGTGTGCTTGATGCCTTGCGCCAAGTATTTCGCAGTCAAACCACCACGAAATAGTGGACTTGACTGCCACCGTTCAGACAGCTCGCACACGTCGCCGTCATAGCCGAAGCAGGGGTCCCCAATGACCAATGTCACTGCCATTTCGGCAGCGAGTACGGCCAATTCCTTCTCTAATCTGTAGTGCCAGGGGAGCGCCATCGCATCGGACGTCGTTAGCGTCTTCCTGTTGGCAGATTTGCCATCTTCATCTTGAGCAGATCCAAGTGACATCAAGTTGCTGTCGCTTTTGCGTCGGAAGCTTCCAGTATTCTCCTTCTGCGGAGGTCGGGGGCTTACAGAACACGCAATACCGTCGACAAACAGCTTTTCTGTCTCCTCCACAGCACCATCACGCCGGTTAAACCCATCCAGCAATCGAAGTAGAGTCTTCAGTGTCGGCAACAACGCGGCAGCAAATAGCGAGTTGTTGCTGAACTCGAACAGACTGACGAGCAATAGCGGCAAGAACTGACCCACGATCGAGTGCTCGACTACCTCCAGGACTTTTGCGTGCACTGCTTCATCCTCTAGACCAGAACCAAAGTCTACGCGGTCGCATCCGTGAGTTGGACTGGGGAGAGACTCCAGCGAGAAAACCTGTCCGAGGACTTCGCTACACTGACCCAAAGTTGCCAGCGCGAAGTCAACGAAGCAGCGCCAGGGGGTAGGAACTTGACCTAAATCGTTTCCATCCACACGGAAGACGCGATCCACAACGCTAGCGATTTGGTCTTCGATCCCGATACTCGGATTTACCTCGTCCTTCAAAGTCCACTCGTGAACGCTCGCTGCCCAGCTGGAGAGATGCTTTTGCAGCCCTCCGAGTGTATCGAAGAATGCTCTTAAAATCGCTTCTTGTCGAGGTTGAGCCGTCTGGGCAGCGACTACATCTCCTAGTCGACGTGAGAAATCTGCTGCAATGCGCTCGAGTAGTAGCTGGTACACTTCAGTGATAGGAGCCACCTGATCGCTCTCGCCTGAAGTTGAGGGTGTGGACACAGCGGACGCTAAGGGAAGGAACCGAACGAGGAGCGAATCTTCAGTCATTCGCCTCAAAAGCGGCTCAAGCAGAAGCGCTTTCGACTTTGGCAGGACGTCGACAGACCAGAGATCACGTCGGCAAAGCTCTCCACAGGAATGCTCAGGAGTCTCGTGGGTCGAGAGCTCGTGCATCGTATGCATGCAGAACTGGCGCTGAAGACATTGACACGGGAAGAAGAGCTCGAACCCCTGCATGAGTGTCAAAGTGGCTTCGTCTGCGACTCTGGTCGCGTTCTCACCCTCGCTCGGGGCATTGTCGAGCACGTGGCAAACATTTCGTCGGTGCTTGATATCGACCAGCGACAGCAGAACTTCTCGTACCTGTAAAACTGCCACTCGTGTGCGATCGAGCTCTTTGGCCCAAGGTTTGGTATCATTTGTGCAGGTTTTACGGGTAGAAGCTCCTGGTGACAGCAGAATTATCGCCTTTGCCATCCCAGAGCGCAAAAGTTGCGATAGGTTTGCTTGGAGGATCCGCATGCATGCAAGCAGCATGTACATCTGGAGTTGGCCGGTAGGCTTTGGACGTCTGGGAGTAGCGTTTACAACGGACGGCTGAGGTGCTAGAAACGACGAAATCTGCGATGTCGCCTCGATCTTCTTGGTACTGAGGTGCTTGAGCAGGACTGCGATGCTCTCGAACGTAGAACTGCAGTTGTGTATCCCAAACGACTCAAAACTTCCTTCGAAGGCGCAGCTTGCGTCAAACGAAGACGCTGTAGCATTCGTTGTAAGAGACTCAATGACACTCATCGTAGGGTGTTGAAGCGTGGGGTAACTTCCAGGCTTGGAGATAAACGGTTGGCAAAGTCTGTCGAGTTGGGCCAATATGACCACAACGACAAACAGAGCGTCTGCAGAGTCTGGAGGAGCCTTGGTCGTGCTTCCACCAGAGCTCGGATTTCTTGTTAGGTGGTTATCTTCATCACGGAAGTCGTCGTCGGTAGAGTCGATCGCCGGGACTTCGACGCCAGTGTCCGTACTTTCATGCGAAGCGAAGGTCCTCGTCAGACTGGAGCTGCTGTGGAGCTCCGGGCGCTTGCTTGGGTCGAGTAGCTCCTGGACAGCGAGAGACGACAGAATCTCTGTATGTGTGATACCGTTAGACGCAGACGGAGATGCCTCCCCCTTTGCATTCCCAGCCGAGTCTTGGTCGTTCTTCTCGTCGTCCTTGCCACCCGTAAGCACGACGGTGTGGTAAAACCCCGCAGCCACCAACGCTACTCGTTTGCCAACGAAATCGTCAATAGGAAACGGATACACGCGTTCATTCGTGTCGCCCGTGCCCAGTTGTCCGTGATTGTTCCGGCCAAAGACGTACATGACTCCGTTGTCCGACACGGCGATAGTGTGATAGCAGCCACACGCAAAGCGAACGATGTCTTTGCCTTCCAACTCCTCAATCAATCTGGCGTACGAGAATCGTTGCTGCTGGAGCTGGAGATTCGCTGTCGAGCTCGCAGTGGCGCGGCCTAGACCAAGCTGGCCGTAGTCATTCCGACCAAACCCAAACAAGTGCGCTCCACTGCAAAGGACGATGCTGTGGTAGTATCCGCAGCGAATCTCCAGACACTCGTGCTTCTCCAGTCCCCCTCGCACCTGCACAGGGACCAGTTGGTTCTCCATCGAGTCAATTCCTAGTTGGCCATAGTCATTCTTGCCGAACGCGAACGCCTTCCCAGTAGCTGTGACCACCATGGTGTGATACTGTCCGCAAGCGACTGAGACGACGTGTTGATCGCCCATGGCCTCGACATGATGAGGAACTTTGCGGTCGATGGAGTCGTTGTGACCAAGCTGGCCGTAGTCATTGCGACCGAAAGTGTACACGAAAAGCTGGCCGCTGCCGTCCTCCTCGCAGGCCAGCACAGTGTGGTAATAACTGCACGACACGAGTCTCACGACCTTGTTTTCCAAGCTCCGCACAATCTTCGGCACACTTTCGCTCGCAGTATTCCCATGGCCGAGCTGACCTCGGTAGTTATAGCCGCAGGTTGCAGCGCGGCCGTCCATCGTGACGAGAATCGTGTGTTCACATCCGTTGTAAGCGTGAACCTGCGCAATGACGTTCTCCGCCATCTTCGGCATTTCGCTCAAATGGCTCACGCGGGCCGTCCCCCCTTGGCCACACTGGCCGTTGTCGTTATACCCGCAAGTGAGCACTTTTCCATCGGCTGTCAACGCAATGGTGTGCTCGTTGCCGGCGCCAATCTGTACGATGTCTTTCTGCTGGAGCGACTCGACTCGTTCAAACGACTTGCGATTCGCCGTGTCTCCATGGCCAAGCTCTCCATACGAGTTCTGTCCACAGCTCCAAACTTCACGGTCCCCTTCCTCCTCATCTCCGACGAATGCGCTGGTAAAAGTACTGAGGCCACCCGCGCGTGAAGCCTGAAGCGGAGCCGTTGGTTTTCCTCGTGAAGCTCGTGTTGGCGCTGAAGGTTTGGCACGATCCAACTCGATCAGCACCGACTGAACGTTGAGCGCTTTGAACTTCGGACATCTCGCGGTCACGACGGGTGTTTCACTACGAGTGCTCATGGCTGAAGACGACGAGTCTCGGGTCAGCGTCTCTCTCATCTTGGTCATATCCAGAGAGAGACTCGCGTTGCCCATGAGAATCGCGTCTTTCAGCTCGTCTTTCGTCCTCTGTTTGCTGATGAGATTGTTGCCTGGACTGCTGAACAGCAGTCGGTGGTGCGGTGCCATGGCAAGGTTCACTGCTGTTGATCCCGCGGTAGTATTCGCGCCGATCGCCTTCAGTCCCTTTGGCAGCGTCTTCCTCTTGAGACTGTCCTGGACTGAGCTGTCTCCGAGCATTTCACTCTCCCGTTTGCTTCGAGGACTCCCTTTCTGAGGTTTACTGGAGTCAGGACGACTTGCACCCGCCTCCTTCGCCTTCAACTTGACTTGAGCTACTAGTGTTTCATCGTCATCGCGACCTGAATTCCTGGGGAAAGGGAGCAGTTCGTCCGTACGCACTGTAGCAAGTGAAGGGACCGAGGAAGTGAGCAGCGCACGTGACGATAGTGAGCTTCGAAGCTCCTTCGCCCCTACGTCGACCGTGTAGTCACCGGCACCAAGCAGCACTCGAAGCACGACGAGAAAGTCTCGTACGGATCCGGTCGCTGCAGCGAGATGGATCAAGCCGTTCACTGCGTTGGTGCGGTCGAGCACATCCAGTTCGCCATTACCCGACGAAATCGCCGGCAGCTTCGGGGACGACGACGGAATGTTCGTGGGTCGAGGACACATGTCCAGCAGAAATCGTTGCATCTTGTCCGTCAAGTCCGCGACGTCCGCTGCGCCAGGAAATGGGCCAGAGGACCCAAGACAGCGAGACGAGCCCCGACCCGTCAAAGTGCCAAGCCCTGACACATTGCCACCAAGTCCCCGCCTCGGAGACAGCGCCAACAAGCCCATACTGCTGAGCAACGGCAGTAGGTCCTCTAGGAACTCACGACGCTGGGCGACAGTGGCGACTGCAGGGTCGTGGAGGTCACTGAGCAAACACACCAGCACTTGGATGCCCATGGCCGCTTCTCGCACCACCTTCTCCTTGGGCTTGACAGTCACAAGCCCAACGGGATCAGCAGGGGGTCCGACGTCCGACGGGGTCTGCAGACTGGAGGCGATGGCGAGATTCAACTGCACCGCCGCCTTCCTCTGTCGATGCTGAACAGCGACGGCTTCGTGCATGCTCTTCATCAACTGCCGCCGCAGAGCGATGAGTTGATACACTGGATTGGGGAACGCACAGACTCGTCGCAGCGCCTCCTTGAGTTTAGTCACCATCAGAGCCGCCAGCTGCGGCTGCTGCAAGTCTCCGAGCACACACAGAGCGTTAGTGAGTTCCCGCTCGCTCTTGTCCTCTGCATCGCCGCCGTCCGAAGTCTGCGTGGACGTCAATTCGCCCATCAAAGTCTCGTCGTTCGAGTCGAACTCATCGTCCTCGGAGGCTCCTCGAGCGGCTTTGGTCTGCGCCGCTAGCAGCCGTTGTCTGATGGTCTTCTCGCTCAAACTCGCGGTCTCTCCAAGGTTCGAAGCGTTCGGCCTCCCGACCCGACGAGCTCCTTGAGTGATCTCGATGCGTCTCAGCTGCTTGGCCAGAAACTCCTCGTCCCTCAAGTGGGCGAAGGTGAGACGACCCCACCGCAAGTCCAGACGATGCACAGACGCCGTCGAACTGGGCGACGCTGCGGATTGCATGGAACGAGGCTCGTAGCCCGTGCCATTGACATTGGCGTGCTGCATCGTAGGATATCTATCCTACCGACGAAAACAGAACGACGCTTCGACTACGCTGGACTCGACACTAAAGTACTCAACGACCCTACGATTCTAGGAACTGAGATGCTTTCCAGACAATGCACCGACGTCGTCAAACTTCCGGTGGTAACTTAGTCGAAGCTGCGAATTGCATGGAACGAGTCTCATCGTTGACATTTTTGGCGTGGTGTGGACATGTTCGTATTCAGGCAGATCCTGCGACCACTAGAGGGAATTAGAAGCGCCAAGTGCCACTCGACTCTCAGTACCCTCCGATGGCACCAATCCAGGAATCCCGACACTTCCAGACATTCCAGCGCTAAAATGCACGGAATTCAAGTGTCCGGCATGACAATCCAGCGACAAAATTGACACAAACCTCCGTTCACCCCAGTGGGAAAATTGACATTGGCATCCGTATCGGTAGTCGACTTGGAGTCCTCCCTCCGTCACTTTACAATTTGCTGTGTGCTTCACTCACTTCCACCAAGTAAACTCCCCCTCCTCTCGACACGATGACGCTGTTGTTCAGGTCTCTCGTCTTGCTCTCGCTCTCGCTCTCGCTCTTGAGTCTCTCGGCGGTTGTTCAATTCGCGTCGGGGATCGAGTACACGGCCAACGGAGTCGCCATCGTGGGCACGACGGAGTCTCTCGACATCAACGTGGCCGCCGGAGCCTCTCGCCAGGACCTCATCTCGTACGAGTTCGCGTCCTACATCGCCGTCCACTTCGCCGGCTTCAACCTTCCGACGGGAGACTCCGTGGTCATCACGTCCCCGACCGACAACTCCAGCGTCTCGCACACGTACACGGGGCGGGGACGCGACCAGAGCGGGACGTTCATCGCCAGCTTCGTCCCGGGCAGCTCCGTCACCGTCACGTACACGTCCGTCGGAGCGGCCGCGGCCGGACAGGGCTATCGCATCACGGGCTTCTCCCGCGGGTACCCGACCATGGACCAGGAGTCCATCTGCGGCGACGGAGACCAGTCGCTGCCAGCCAAGTGCTACGCGCCAGGCACCAACCTGTCCGAGGGGCTGCCCCAGGCGTACGCGAAGGCGCAAGCTGTTGCTCGCCTGCTCATTAACGGCACGTACCTGTGCACTGGCTGGCTCGGAGGCAGCGAAGGCCACCTCTTCACCAACCACCACTGCTTCGAGCAGGAAGACTGGGCGCTCACCACGGACTTCGAGTTCGCGGCCGAGAGCAGCGACCAGTGCGAGACGCAGCTCGGCTGCGCTGGGACGATCGTGGCCACGACGTCCACGTTCATCGCGGACAGCGAGGACATCGACTACTCGGTGGTGCAGCTCCCGGACTGCGTCGATCTGAGTGCGTACGGGTATCTGCAGCTGCGAGAGTCGGGCCCAGTGGTGAACGAGTCCATCTACGTGCCGCAGCATCCGGACGGCTACGCGAAGCGCATTGTGAGCACTGTGGACGACGGCAGCGACTCGACGATCCTCAGTGTGGGGGAGGACGGAAGCTGCGGGACGGACCAGGTGGGCCACGACGCAGACACGCAGGGAGGCTCGTCCGGCTCGCCGCTGCTCTCGACCAGCGACAACCTGGTGGTCGCCATCCACCACTGCGGCGGCTGCGCGAATGCAGCGATCGATGTCCGCACGGTGCTGACCGACTTGGCGGCCAAGAACGTCACGATCGAGAACCTCGTGGCGTCAGACGACGCGGCCCAAAGCGACCCACCGGCGTACGCTCAGACGCCGTGCACTGCTCAATACCCGACGCACTCAGCGCGGACCAGAAAGATGGCGGCAGCTTCGAACGCGACTGTGAGCAAGACGACGCCATCACCGCTAGGGACAGTGGCAGCCTCGACGGACTCGCCATCGACCAAGACAACGAGTTCTGTGCCAACGTCCAATTCGACGTCTTCGACCACTTCGGCCACAACGACGACGACCTCAAGGACGGACACCACGGGGTCGTCGGTCTCCACTTCGACTGCAGCATCGAAGAACGCGCTAACGTCCGCCTCGGTGGTGACGTCGACGAGAGCCACGACGACCTCCTCAGCTCCATCCAAAACGTCGTCGACGCCGGTCAGTTCGACCGCAAGTAGCTCGTCGAAGACCACGACATCGACCTCTTCAGTCTCCAGCTCGACGGTGTCGACATCGACGTCAGCCACATCTTCCACAATGGCGGATTGCGACTCGACTGCTGCCTCGACGTCGAGTTCGACTTCTACATCTACAGCGGATACAGTGGACAACGACACTGTCGTTGCAAAGCTCAAGGCTGCTGTGGTGGGGTCTCCAGCCTCTGCTACAGTGAAAACAGGGCTGACACCCGCGCCTACACCGAGGACGACGACGCCGGCATCAACCAGGGCGACCGCAACGCCGGTGACTCCCTCGCCAACATTCACGCCCACGCCGAAACCTTCGACGCCGATCCCGACTCCGGCTTCGACGACGGTATCAGCGCCATCGCCAACGCCGACTGCAACCCCCAAACCGACAACAGCAGCACCACCAAGTGCGACCCCAGCAGCAACTACTGCGACACCGATGACACCGAGGCCAAGTGCGACCCCAGCGGCAACTACTTCGACATCGACGACTCCGAGGCCTAATGCGACTCCAGCGGCTAGTACGACGTCACCGTCTGCAGCGACTCCCAAGCCTTCAACCCCAGTGGCGAGCAGTGGCAGCAGTGGCTGGAGCGATGCCGAACAGAACTAAGAGTTTCCCTACGTAGAGTCTGTGGGTGGAGGACGCGAGGAACGAACTCGTCGTCTAAAATGCACAACTCCTTCCTTCTCCATGTTTTCGTTGTCAGTACATAACGAAATTTTCACCTCGAGCTAAAAGGATCTTAACTGAACACGGAATCTCGTCGGCCACGCCAGCGGAGCCTGGCACTAAGCCCTAAACTTAACCGTGCAGCGAAACTTGAGCCGATGATGAGGCATCCCCAAAACTAGATATCTTCAAAAATGTATTCATATTTTTCTTTTTAATATTTTATTTTGGTAACTATTCAATCTCAGAAGCGGAATTTATGTATCGTCACCCAAACTTTCGGTAATCTATTTTGCAGGGCATCTCCCAGCCATTCAAATTGACGTGGTTGGAGCCATCCATCCAGCTCTGACAACCTGGGTGAGCTCACACACTTTATCTCCAAACAAGCACTCCAGCGAACACCCTCCCCAGCACGCAGCACCACTCCAAGATGGCCGACAACCTTCTCGCAGCCGCTCCCCCGCGTCCAACCTTCACACCAAGTGTAACGGGGTTACATCAAATAGTGTGTCACACACGAGTTATGTGTTGCACACCCCTTTAGTTCATATTAGATCAGTAGGTGGCTTGAGGGCCACCCATATGCATTAGACTAGGCTCTACTATGATAGATAGTGAGTCCTATACATCCAGACAACAGGCGGATCTGCCGCGACTAACAACAATACATTCAGTTCACATTTTGAAGCCAAGAGT
>JAHQIV010000617.1:0-18413 GCA_030463285.1 Phytophthora europaea
ACTCGAGACCTACCAAGCACACACTCCGACCTACACTCACCACTCTTCTCCAGCGCGCACGACATTTGGTAGCATTTGGGGGGAAGGACCGCTGCACGCCGCTGCGCTTCGACCTCTAGGCTTCGGGTTAATTGTGTCACGTCCGCGTGATCAACCCGAGCCTCGTGATTGTGACATCCGTGTTGCCTTCGGGTAATCAGGTCACTTTCACTGCTGACAGTACGGATTAGCTGGTGGGTGCGCGTGGTGGACATTGTTGTCTACCTAGCCCCGGCGAAGCCTACTAGCACTAGGTTGCCATCGTTCTGAGAGCTGCACTGCTATTAAATTCGAGCACGTCTCGAACTTGCTGATATAGTCAGCTTTTGTCCTGGTTGCACTTGCACAGCTAATATCTTCTGTCTGCGGTCCGTTAGGGCTAGGGTATGACAAGAGCTTCTTCCAAGGTCCACAAGGACTCTCAGCTGATTGGCTCGTTCCTGCGGCTTGCAGTGAGCGACCCTCGCCGAGCGGAAAAGGTACGCAAGGACCTCTTTAACTCGATAGCTAAAACAGATCGAATTTTAGAGGCTCTTCGTAAACAAGAAAAGAAAAACGCAACTGAGCGCCCTAAGGAAAAGAGAGCGATCCTCAGCATACTGGAGGCGGCTAAAAAAGAGCTACTCAAGGTCCAGTATCGCGTGTCGGTGTCCATCCAGCAGCGTCTCCGAGACATCGAGATTCCTGTCCCTGATTGGGCGGAAACGGAGACCACTGGCAAGAAGCGTCAACGCCCAACCTCTTCAACGACATCGACCTCTTCAAAGGCATCGACCTCTTCAAAAGCATCGAAGAAGGCCAAGACCTCCCACAGCGAATAACGCGGCCAATGTTAGGAATTAGCGTAGGCTAGTTTATTTAACAGGTTTTGTCTTTTACTTTCTTTTAGTCAGTGCCCGTAGAAAGTGATTGCTCCCATCGGTATCAAGTTTCAAGGTGTACACACAACAAAGTACGAAGTACACAAGTGTTCAACATGGCAGATCCGGCCCAGCTGATGCATAGTATGCTAGCAGCCATGGAAAAGCAAACCGAATTGATCGACGAGCTGCGCAAGTCAAGGCAGCTGTCTGGACTCAAGCTGGATGGAGTAAAAATGCCCAGCTACGGGGGGACGCTGAAGGAATCGTTCCAGTTATACCGGGAGCAAGTGGGGCAGTACTTTTTAGCTAAGGGCATAGATTGGAAGGATAGTAAGTTGAGAGAACGCATTTTGGCTGTGTTAGCGGGGTCGTTAAAGTATGGAGCCGCGCAGTGGTACATCGTCAAGAAGGACGACGTGAGGAGTGTCGAAGAATTCTTTGAGAAAATGGAGGAAGAATTTGTGCCTCCGGATTTGCAAAAACGTCTTCGAGACCAGATGAATGACTTGAAGGAGCGTCAGTGCAGGGACTTGCCTGATTATATCAGCAAGTTTAGGCACTTGATTACTCAAGTCAAGGAGATGAGCGAACTGGACAAGATCATGTACTTCTTGCGTGGTCTGCCGTCAAGTATTCGGGAGGAAGTCCAGTATCACAGGAGTACAACGCTAACCGAATCTATAACGATAGCGCTCGACTATGACCGGTCCCACGCGCATCGTGGACGCTCAGATGGAGTACGTGACAGACCGAGGTATCGATCGTACGACACCAGACGATCGAAGAGCAACCATGATGGACCAGTGCCTATGGAAATCGACAATGTAAGGGTGCCATCGAAGGAGGAATGTATGCGCCGGAACATATGTTTCCGGTGCGGGAGTAGCGCTCATCGGGCTAGACAATGTCCGATGCAGCCGCAGCAGATGCAAATGGCTAAGCGGAATAATAAGCCGAAGTTTAACAAAGCGGGTAACAACCAAGGGCGCAAGCCGAGGATGAATATGATCCTCGAAGACGACGAACAGACGGATACTGCCGTCATGGACCACGTGACTATGAGTGTGGCTGACATCCAGGAACAAGCGGATGAATTACAGGCATTCATGGATATGGCACGTATGAAGATGGAAGAGACTGCCACTGCAACGTCTGAAATGATGGAGGAAATTGACTCATACGGACTACAGTCAGTTGAAGAATCTGACCTGCATGCGATGCAACCGGATATGGAGCCTGGTGTGTGCGAATCACCACCAGAGCAGGACGCTGAGTTGCATTCGATGCAGCCAGTAGTGTTGGTGCAGCAAGGATCGCAACCAACAAGTACAACGGAGACCGTAAGGGTGAATGTAGTAAAGTCCGACCACAAGAGCAACCTTTTCATCAAGAAGGGTCGCATTAACGGCAGAGATGTCCGAATTCTGTTGGACACCGGTGCCAGCACGAACATGATTACGCCAGGTTGAGCTAGTAATGTGCCTTTGTCGAGGCGACTGCGAGCTCAACGCTTTGATGGAACGTTGACACCAGCGACGGATGTCAGACACGTTGAAGCGCCAGTAAGCATGGATGGATACTTCTCTCTAGCAATGGAATTTGTGGAATGGAAGTTACCGGAGTCGCACGACGTCAGCTTTGGGAAACCGTGGTTTAAAGACCACAACCCTCAAGTGAACTGGCAAACGGAATATGTAGTAATACCGGACCGGATGCAATTTGTGGACGTCAAATGAACCTTCGTTCCCGCACAACATGAAACAAGGCGAGTACGAGCAGGTGTTTCGGGTGAAAGTACTATTACAACCCCAGGTGGATGGAATTCCAGAGCCGATTTTCAATGTAGTCGGTTAGGAGTTCAAGGATGTGTTTCCGGAGCAATTGCCAGACGGATTGCCTCCAACGCGCGAAGTCGATTTTGAAGTGACTTTGAAAAAGGGTGCGCAACCTAGCTCTCGTGCACCGTTCCGCATGTCAAAGATGGAACAGGATGCATTCGAAGAATTTGTCAAGGACAAGCTGAAGAAAGGATGTATCGAAGTGTCGAACTCGCCATGGGTTTCGAATATCTTCGCTATTCCGAAGAAGGGCCCAGCCACCGGTCAGATACCAAAACGGGCTGAATGGTTGCGTAGCGGCAATATGATGATTCCGTTACGTTGGGTATTCGACTACCGCTATCTCAACAGTGTGACTGTTATTGCAAAGATCCCGTTGCCATTGATCGAAGAACTATTCGATAAGATGGTTGGTTGTGTCATCTACACATTGATCGACCTTGCGCAGGGATATCATCAAATGATAGTGGTGAAGTCAAGTCGTCCGTACACTGCGTTTCGTACACACAAGGAAACATACCAATGGTGTGTAGCCCCAATGGGAGTGGCAGGAATGCCAGGAACGTTGTCGAGGCTCATGCACAAACTGTTCGACAAGTTTGAATTCGTTGTTGAGTATCTTGATGACATAATATGTCATCAAGATACACATATTATGTGTCTTCTCCAAGAGTATGGAAGAATATGTGGAGCATTTGCGTGCAGTCTGTTTAGTACTGCGTCGCGAAAAGCTTTTTGCCCACTTGGCAAAGTGTTCCTTTGGTCAGTCCCAAGTGGCTTTCCTAGGACACGTTGTGTCACAGGCAGGAGTAAGCGTTGATCCTCGTAAAACGGAAGCGATCGCCAAGTATCCGACGCCAACCAATCGAAAGGAGTTGTTGAGTTTCTTAGGTTTGGCAAGATACTATCACAGATTTATCTGTGATTTTGCCGAGCTTGCACGCCCACTTCGAGACTTAACGAAGAAGGATATTCCATGGGATTGGACAAAGCCTGTGGAAGACGGTTATTTGCATCTCAAGCTCGCACTTCAGCATGCACCTACGCTGAAGTTGCCAGACTTTGATCGCCCGTTTATTGTAACGATGGACGCTTCAGGTCACTGTAATGGAGAGGTTCTATCGCAAAAGTATGACGGAGCGGATCATCCAATCGCCTTCTATTCGAAGAAGTTGGATCGACACGAGCGTGGATAACCTACGCACGAGAAGGAGCTACTAGCAAACAAAGTGGCTACGGAGAAGTGAAGACACTATCTGCATGGACGCCCATTCGACGTTTATACGGATAACGCAGCGTGTTAGTGGATGTTGCATCACCCACCAGTGTCGCCAAAGATGGCTCGCTTCTTGACGCACTTTCCACAGTACACGTTTACTTTGCACCATGTGAGAGGTAAGACGAACGTTGTAGCAGACGCGCTATCATGGCCACCAGATGGACTTGAAGACGAAGAAGAGAAAGAACCACCCCTTCCGGATGTGACGTACACGGTTCATGATTGCACTGAAGCCTGCGCAAAAGAGGCTAAGCAAGTTCGTGAACATCGCATTCGATCTGCCGTGTTACGCAATCTGTCTACGGAAGACACTCACCTGTTACTCGACGATGTCGACTTACGGGGGGAAATTCGTCCTATTGGCATAGCACAGCAGCAAGTCAACAGCATCGACTATCATTTTGTGAGTCCGCATTTGGCACCTGAGACAAAGAAAGTGTTTCAGGAAGGCTATGTAACAGACCCGGCATTCATGCAGCAGTGGTCTAATGGAGCAGGGAAGCATAAGTTCATTAAGTACAATGGTCTTCTTTTCTTCAAACAAAAGAAAGGAGAAACTGTCTACCGACTATGTGTGCCGAAGGTGAAGGAACTTCGCACAAACGTCATGATTGAGTTTCATGATGGAACAACGTCCGCACATCCAGGGAGTCGACGTACCTATCTGAAAGCAGCGCAATGGTACTATTGGCCGACTATGGATCGAGACGTGATGGAATACGTGCGCACATGTGAAACTTGTGCACGATGGAAATCCAGCAGCCAAAAGAAAAAAAAGTCTGTTGATGCCGATACCTATACCAAAGGAATGTTGGGAGGTGGTGTCGATGGATTTCATCACGGGTTTGCCAGTGTCGGAAGGCTACGATGCGATACTAGTCGCGGTGGATAAATTGTCCAAGCGAGTGAAGTATGTGCCGACGTATTCGACAGCTGATGCAAGGGACACCGCAAAAGTGTGTTTTGATGCAGTGGTTAGGGATCATGGCATGCCAAAGTCATCGTCAGTGATCATGACTCGAAATTCATTTCGGACTTTTGGAAGTCACTGATGAAGTTGATGGGTGTCAAACTCAGTATGACAACTGCGCACCGAGCTCAGGCAGATGGTCAAACGGAACGCCAAAACCTGGTGCTCGAAGATGCCCTAAGATGCATGATTTCGAATCACGGTGACGATTGGGTTAAACACCTAGGAACGATCGAGTCTGCGCACTTGACTCTCTTCAACCCGTCTAAGAAGATTGCGCCATTCGAACTAGACACAGGACGTAGGGTGTCGAACATTGTGACAGAAGAAATGAAAGACCTGCTGCAATCGGAGAATGACGTAACACTCGCAGAGTTCGCGACGAACTTTGCGAAAAAGCGACAAGAGATCGTAGAACGTGCTCAGAAGAATTTGGCGGAAGCTCAAGCGAGACAGAAAGAATACTACGATCTCAAGCGCAGACAAGTTGTCTTCAAGGAAGGTGACTTAGTGTTGCTTGACACGAAGAACTTACCGCTTAAAACTGTGAACCAAAACACGGAGTTGAAAAAAGCAAAACTAGCGGCCAAGAAGGTTGGACCGTTTGTGATTGAACGCATGGTGAACGACAACGTGGCGAAGCCAATACTTCCGCGCACGATGAGGCGTCTCAATCCGACGTTCAACGTAGAGTTGCTGTCTCATTACCTGACGAGCCGTGAGGATTTTCCAAATCGTCCGATTCCGAAGGCTGTACCCTCATCTTGGATGAGGAAACTGGAGAAGAACTCTACATAGTGGAGATGCTACTGATGAAACGAACTAGACGTCGCAAACGTCAATGGCTCGTGAAGTGGCATGGGTTGCCAGAACATGAAGCAACCTGGGAGAGCGAAGCGCAAATCAAACCCGTTTCGCATTGGCGTCAACTCCTGGAGGAATTTCGACTCCGCCAACGCGAAGTCAACCCGAGGCAGATGTCATGCCCGCATCCCCTGGCCTGCTGAGCAAGCAAGCCAGATCGTATGATGCATAGGCTCGGGCTTGCTTACTCGCAGCCAGAGGCGCGTAGTTCGGATGATTGCTACCCGAGAGGTTCAGCAGTCACAGCGAACATGCATTTAGTAACAGTGAACATGCATTTAGTTTAAAAGAAACGAAAAGACACAGAAAAAGATGTAGGGTAGTGCAAAGGCAAGAAACAACACAGAGATACGCAGAAACAACAAGGAAGCCCCTGTGCTCACCAGGAGCACGGCCGGCGTGCATATTAGGCTAGCAGTAGCAATTCATTCATAAATACACCTCCTACCCCACACTCGAGACCTACCAAGCACACACTCCGACCTACACTCACCACTCTTCTCCGACACTAAGGCGGCGACTATCTTCTGGTGCAGGTGTCCCTTTGGCTCCCAAGGGGGTTCCCAGTCGACCAAGTAGTACGTGACCTTCTTCTCGCGCTTCGAGCGCGATATGAGTCTACACTAGTGACTAGGACTAGCCTATGGTGTCTACACTATTGACTAGCCTAGTGTAGACTCCATAGGAGTAGCCTACCTAGTGTGTATAAACTGCTAGATATATCGCGGAAGAGTTCTTATCTGTAGGCACTTTAACTAAACCGCTGCATGAGCTAATACGACTAGCTCATGCATATTTAGTGATTGTTTAACGACATCAAGCTAACTTGCGAAATGGCGCCCAAGCCGAAGCAATCACTTCCGTTCTGCGGACCTAGTAGTCTACCTAGGAGTTTGACCGGAAGTCCTCGCTGCTCTCCAAGCGGGGGCAAAGTCCTAGGCCAAATCGCGTGAGTACATTCCTGTATTCAAGGAGATGGGAGGGGTCGCAACAACATCTATCGCGATCAAGCCTGCGTGAAGAAAGCGTCCGATGCGATTGGGGATTTGAAGATTGCGTTGGAAGATGTCACCGTTTGCCTAGACCCTTTGTGGATTCCTTATGTTTTCTCTTTCATGAGGTCTCATCGTGGTAGGAAAACCACCAAGGCTATCCAAGTGAGGTAATCGAGGCGACCAGGAAGAGAAACCACGTATCAGCGAACATGGGGTGTGCTTTGGAACGTTGTAGTCAGCTTCGTGTTTACAACGGGTGGATAAACACCAAAGCCCGTGTCATCGACATTACGGTCGGATTCTGCATCACCTTTCGCGATGATCTGATACATAACTGCAATGCTTATCACAAGCTGAACCCCATTCACAGCTACCTGATTCATTGTGGTCTCAAATGGGATCCTGACATAGTCTCAAACGTTCGCTCCAGACACTTCGAGTGCAAGGACTGCGAGCCCAAGATGGGGAAATTAAGTGCAATCCGTTACCATCGCCGCTACTGCCAGGGCAATCCAAAGACTGCGGAAAACGAGTTAAAGCGTCGAGTCCCACCGAATACGATGGAGCCATACGTAAGAACTACCACACACGTTGCAGACGACAATGATAGTTCAGGACTCATGCCGCTCGTGGACATTCCATGGAGAAAAAGATTGAACACTTATCTTGGCAGATAGCAGCAATAAAGCTTGGTCGTTTTGTTCGAATTCCAATGTTTATTTTCTGCGCTGTTCGATCAGCTCCATCGAACGTATCCCGCTGGGTGGTTGAGATCTCCTCGTGCCGTCAGATCAGTTTCGGAGCCCACACTCAACCGGCCGGCTACACTGACGTCGGGCTTGTTCGGTGTACTTCGAGGAATACCAACACACTGACGATTTGTGCACTCTTCACTGCATTTTCCGCAATGGCACCGGTGCATAAACTGGCGCTGTGCGCAGGCCCGCACAGGGGCGAACGCATAGAAATACAAGAAGCGCAGACTCACAGAGAATCTGGCTGTGGTGCGTAATACTACCACAAAGGATAAGTGAGCGTATCGCATTGGACTCATGTGCAGTTCCGGGGTATCATATCGGCGAACGTGCATCACACTGAAATTGCCCAAAGAAGTAGTGTAGCTTTCGTAAAAAGGATATCTTGTAAAATATATCTATTACATCCATACCTCATGATTTCACTTGACGGCAGGTTTTCCGCTGGCTCGAGCGTAAGCTCACACGAGGTGAGGAACAGGGTCTTACCGTTGACGCGTAAGTCGTCCAGGATAGTTCTCATCTGGTAAGTCGGGCGGCCGTTCAGGTCCACAAGAGCCACTCAGCCCCCCCCCCCTTCCCGCATCGTCTGCCTACTGTGCTGCCTCAATGAGTCAGGTCTTGGCCATAGGCGCGTGGGGTACCGTGTAAAGCACCCACTTGATTGCGCAACCGGCATCTGAGGCCGGATTCCTTCAAGTGAGACCCCACGTCCTCACATAGCGGGCGGTCGCCTCATCCAGCCTACCCTACCGCTTGCACCAGTCGAAAAATGTCTTGAAGGTGCTGAGGGGGGCTTGATCTGTGCTGGAGTCTACTTTTCGAGTTGTTGGAAAGCAAGGAATTTGCAAATGAGCAATACATGTCCATCTCAAAGAATTATTGGCTTCGCATTTAAGTAGTTTCATGAAATAGAGGTGGGAAGTGCAACGACCGCTGTATTTAGATTTTGCCTAACACTACCACTGACTTTATTAACCCCCCATTCACCGCACACGAGCTCTACACATTGTGTTTTGCTGCTATGTATGCTCAGCATACATGCCTGTTCTTGTTACTCTATTATACGTTTTATATGGTAGAGGCATTAGGGGACTCGGATGGTATTGTGATTGCTCTTTGTACGGCAACATACATGGGGCATACATGTGAAACAATCAAAAGCGACTTTTCATGTCAATCAAGAAGATACATGTATGCTCAGTTCCGGTATGACATGTCCTGGCTAATTGAAGGCTACTTTATGCTCAGTTGTTACGCGCTCGTGTCGAACATAATGCAAACACTACAATGTCGAATATACTGTTTTGCTGAAGTAGTGCATGTGACATACAACCAGCGACAAGGCTTTCAAAATGACCACCCCCCCTCCTCTGCGTCGACATCGCTTGTTCTGCTTCTCTTGCGAACGCCAGTCCCCTTCCGAAACTGTATACGACTACTCTGGTGTTCATACGGAACGTTTCGGCCACACTCCCAGTCTTCATGCCACACCTGGAAGCAGATCTTTGTCTGGTGAGGGCTGTCTTTCCTGATTAGATTGCATAAATAACAACTAGCAAGGTGGTTTTTTCCGCTAACATATCTGTAGTCTCTTCTGGTACGTGTGGAACACCATCGTCGTCTCTCTGCGGCTGTGTTGGACGATGTGGAGACGGAGTTGGCGAGCGTGATGACGCTTTCAAAGCTTCAAAGTCATCCTGTCAGGACCACTTACTGTGCCTGCAGCTCTGTCAGAAATTTATCTCTTGTAAGGGGCCTTTTTCCGTGTCGTTTCTGATCCTCTTTGTGCACAATGTAGCTATTTACCAGTGCCATGTCAACAAGGCCCATGTATTGAGCCTTATAGTACTTCTTGATGCCAAATGCTAGCTGCAAGGAGTACCGTTGCAACCGAGGTTGATCGTGGATATCAACCCCCCATCCACTTGTGATAATCCACGACCAACTTCGGACATGGCACATCTACTCGCTCTCCACCAGTTACACGCCGGCCTGTTTGACCAACAAATCAGGCACAATACGCAGTTAGTGCGAGCACATTAGATTCAGGATAGTTGCAGGACCTACATGCAAACATAAGAAATATATACTTACCAACAGAAGTCATCTTTGATGAAGCGCCGGTCGATAAGAAGTGAACTGGTTTTGAGTCCATCCAGGAAACAGCGGTCATAGTCGGTACAGCTGTGGCTTTGGCCATCTTGAATTCGCCACGCATCACTTCCTTCGGTCGTTTTTTTCGATGACGTTTTTGGCGAACCCAACACGCGACATCTGCATTGTACCAACCGCATAGACTTTCTTCGCTAGAAGCTCCATTAGGAGCGGGACCGACGTGTAAAACCTATCAATGGCTACAACATGGTGAGCACTGCGACTGGTGGGACTAACCTGTTCAAGGTTCCGCAGCACTGCAGCGGGGCCGGAGCACTGCAGCGGGTGGTGCGGGGCCGGAGTTTGTATCGATCCTCTGTGAGTCGGTGCCAAGATGTTGCTTGATACCGCAGTATACTTCCAACCTGGTCAAATACGATGCAGCAATTCTAATTAGCGAGACATAGTAAAAATACTTTACGTCATTAGCTTTTGCGACAGGAGTTACCTCAGACAATAAGCTGTCTTAGCACAGCAAGTTAGAAACATCTCGGTACCCCATTTATGAGATTTATCTTTCATATAGACGCAAGTACCATTGAAAGGAGACCTTGAAGGAAGCATGCCTTCATCGAATGAGAGCACCGGAGGGCACTCATAACCGAGGCAGGTGACGACGGGTCTTATTTTCCAGGCGCGATCACTTGCGGCGCGTGGGTCCTGGTAGTTGGAGAAGTGCAAGTTTCAAACCTTCACAGTAGTCGTAACACCACAGTAGTCACAACCCATTAGAATTACAACAAACATCCAGCATAGCATAATCACGTACCTGTTCCGGCTCATGTAGTTGTTGAACGTCCCGCGTGGAAGTGCTCCCATTGAAGTTGTAGCCCAGTGGTAAGCCAATCGGCGCCTGTGTGAGCAAAGCATTCTTGCCACCATGAGACCAATGACGACAAGAAGTTCATGCGGTGTGATCGGGTCCATTACGCGCATACGGTCACGTATTACTTTTGTCTTCTCGACAATGACAGTAGAATCCTTCGCACGAGCCTTCTTTCGCTTTGCTTGCAGCTTGGACGCCCATCGAGCTATTATCTGTCCGTGGTAGCGGTTGCTCTCTTGGGCTGTCACCTCCCACAATTTCGGTGGCATGAAAAACATGAACAGATCGAGAGGGGAGGTGGCCTTTTCCAGGACAGCTCGTGTTGGGTCAATTCTACCAGTAGACAGTCCGCTATACTCATGAGCTGAAGTAAGATCCGGACGTACATCTATCGCACCAACGATATACAATTTCAATCTGTGTGCCATTACAAATTTTCCATCGGCAACAATATCATACCGTAGTCCCAGCCGTGCACCTTCATGGCGCGTACCCGTTGCTGGTCTTGTCTCATTTGATATAACAAATCATCCGCATCGGCGAGCTCGTTATCGCTTTCAGAGGCATCACTGACGTCACTTTCAATTTCAATAGAGCCGCCTTCGAAATACTCACTCTCGGTCTCATTTCCGCTCTCCACATCAGAATCTAGAGTCGCATACTCGTGGTTGACACGACCACATATCGGCAGTGCCACAGCGGTAGCCTCATTACCGGGGCTTTTTTGGCTAACAACCGCATCAACGTCGGAGATGATGGGATCGGTGCCTCTGAGGCAGGTGGTATTTGATGATCAAACAGATCTTGCGTGGCTGAGTTTGCTGTCCGGGGCAGATTTGCGATGCTCCGTTCCGTGTCAGCTGCAGCTGAACCAACATCGGAGCCCATTGATTCTATACTTACATCCGTGGTGCTAGGACCCAAAACCGGTTCGGCTAGGCCACCAGTTGTAAAAGTAACCTCACAGAGGCTATCATCGGGAGATAGTCGGTCTTGCTGTGTCTGGGCTGAAGGTCGCCCGAGGGGTGGGATCGCAGACCCGCTTGCAGCCCGTCCTCCAGCGTTCTGCAATGCAGCTGATGATTCCAGGTCGTCACTTGCGAGTATCAACTGATATAGCAGTAGACACAACCATCGTAGCGTGCGGCATAGGTTTAGCCTTTTCGCATGGGTTCACGGTTTGCTTCGGTCGTGGGGTCGGCGGCGCGATGCTGCTGCACATCGTTGAAAGAGACCTAGCCTTTGCTGCTTCTTCGCCTGCAGGATCATAAGCACGGTTGCATATATATTACGTGATAGAGTTGGTAAGAAAACGTCAGCACAAACACCTACGTACGTATCTGGTGGGTCTTGGAACGTGTCTGCCGACTCTGTGCCATGTACTTCTTTGGGTAGTCCAAAGACGCCGTCTTGACTATACCCATGAAATAGAGCCCTAGCAACTGCTCTAATTGCACCAATGTCTTCACATGCAAAAAAACTATCGGCAACTACTGTTCGTCAAGTTCCTTTGTAGGCCTCAGCCAGACGAAGTGTAACAGCAGTTCCCTTCCCAAACAAAGCGTGATACGCTTTTTGTTTTTGCCGTTGAGTACCATCGTCCAAGTCTAGCTCCAGAAGAATCCCGGAGCCACATCGGCAATTGACTTTAGCTCACCACCAATTCCTTTGGGCTTTCGAGGATTTTTTGTCTTGTGAGGTATGCCGTCGTGACAACATGTCCCTTCTTTTCCTTGCCACGAACTCATTCACTCGCCCACACACAAAATTTCCCCGGAAGACACCACATCAAAACGCCGGCTATAGAAACCAAGAACAATGGGACGAATCGGTTTCCAAGGATCATCTGATACCACATCGTCTGCAAATGCCAGCACACTAGCAATTTGCTCGAAAGTGTGGCGTGACATTGAATACTTTTCTCCAAAATTAGGAGCCGTACCAACAAAACCTTCTTGCACCTCTTTATCCCAGTAGGCTTTCAAGGGCCCGCCCCTGGGTCCGACTGCCATTAATCCCAAACCAGCGGAAGAAATCGCCTTCGGCAATCTTTCTTTGACGCCGAGCTTGAAGCTTGTTGTTGGTGTGTTGAATAGTATTTTGTATCGTCGATCGCGGGTACATGAGGTAAAAGCACTTGGCAAACGATTTTTCACCGAGTTGAAGAACGGAAGACCACCGAAATAAAGTTTTACCCTTGCGTGCCGCCGCAGCGGGGTCAACAAGGACATCAGCGCAAAACTCCCACATTCGGCTATTGGCTAGGACCATGCCGTCGTCAGAGATACCTGCTTCAGTGGGTAAATCTACTGTGCTCTCATCTTCTTCCTCCTCTGAGTCGGCCGTATCAGAAGATGAAGACATGACGCGTGGGCTCAATCGGTAATAAAGGTTCCTTAATCCTCACTTTCAAAACTTTCGTCGTCTATACATATTTTAAGTTAAGTTTAGCATTTATAGTGGTACATTCATCATTACCTCTTCTACAGTCCAATTGGGAGCGCGCCTGACCGGCTGCTGCTGGTGCGGAGACGACGGCACGTGTCCCATCAGAGGTTCACCACCAGGGCACAATGCGGCCAGAGCTGGTGTTTCGTGGCCCTGGCGTGAAGGTTGCAGTGCACTCGACCCCAAATCATGAGCTCTCATGCTGCTTGGCGTTTGCACCTGTGAACTATGTTAGAAGGCGATCGGCTTGCGTTGTTGAGCGCTACCAACCATTTCTGGAGCCGCTATAGACACCCCTTCAATACCGATTAGTATCAGTCCAGTTATATACATAGGCGATAGATTCGGGCAGCAGGGGCAACTTTTTGCTGGCTGTGATTGGCTAAGAAGTTGCCTTAGTTAACCTGCCCCCGACTGAAACATCCCCTAACCCGCCGTAGCTCAAATGATTACAGTTTGGGCCCTCACGCAGACGCACAATTTGTGGGATGATGGTGCACGTGCGGTTGTCTTCCGATGGACAGATCGCGATACATGCGCAGGGATGTTTCGCGCTGTACATGGTCGTCCATGTGTGCATGAGTTGATCGCACTGACGGAGTCGAACGGTCAACACCTACTCAGCCCACGCGACTTCGCCCTGTACTGACGGATAAATAGCGATCAAGTTCTAGCTGTCAAGGAACCCCTGTACACCGAAGTAGTAAAGGTTGCTGCGTTCATGTTTACAAAGCACACACAGGTGAACGGCAATACTGATATTGGCAACGGGAGTGCCGCAGATCCGTTTGTCATCAGAGTCAGCGCCAAGAAACTTCTACGTCGCGCGGATTAATATGTACCTGGGAGCATTCCTTTTTACGCTGCTCTGGCAAAAGCACCTTCTAGGATGTTGCCCATACCGTAACAAATACGAGCATTGGATCAGCCAAAATTATGAGGGGTAGCTGCACAAAAGCGCTAAGCACATTATAATGCTAAGTAGTGCGCTATCCGAGCCACCAAACTTGTAATGTGTCTACTTAGACCCAATTCTTTAGCTTACACGTGTGCGCACGTGTATGAGGAACGGTAGGAGTGTTTAACTTAGATCAAGTACACTTGTGTCCACAAGTATAATTACACCTAAAAAAAGGCGTAAACGATAGTTATGGCATAAAATGAGAACTGAATTGAATGTTAAGTGTGTGTCCACCTAAAATTGATATCTTTACAGAGGGGTTCTACCAACGAATGGTTGACAGAATCTCTAACCTAATGCATGATTCGTATTGATAGAAACATGCTGCTTTCTATCAATAGTATAGCTTCCTTATATGAATGGAGAGCATGTTCTACCTGAATGTATTCATCAGTGCATGTTGCACGAAAGTTGGAGGCGAATCGAATGGGTAGCCCCGCTGCACCATCCCCCAATAGATCTTGAAGTACATCAATCCAAAGAATTTCGAAATGAGCACGCCAACGCTAAGACGTCGGCTGCCTCGCTCAAACCAACAGCCCGGCAGCCCGTGGTCGTTACCACCTACGATTTCTAACGATGATGACGATAAAAAGAGGACCTCGTGATTATCAGCTCTCGTGGTTCTGCAGCTCGCCCCATCAGCCCACTTATCCATTCACCCGCACAAACACTTCGATCCTTTGGCCTTCACTGTCATACAGACATATACTTCCCGCCTTCGGCTTCAAATGGGTCTAGCAGTAAAAACCACGGTGATCAAAGCCACCAACATTACTTTTATTACCCCCGTGAACAGTATCGTGATACGAATGTGTACCTAATCAGAAATATTCAATGAGATCATGCAAAAAATGTGGTAGTTGTTTAGCGGTCGGTTAAAAGGACTGACTGTCAAGCGGCCAACACATGAACAACGGGAACCCTCGATAGCATGGAGTCAGGTCATGCAGTTCAAGGCGGATCGTCCCTTGTCAGTAGCATTAAATCGGACGTCGCCTGGAATCGGTGGGTTACAGCTAGACGTGGGGAAACGGTCAAGCTGCTGATCTACGAATACGGTATGGCAATTGTTAAAACCAAGCACGTCGCAGACTTCATGGCAGATTGTATTCAGCCGCTGGAGGTGGACCGTTTTGGCGCGACGGCGAAGAGTGGTCTACGTGATGTGGTTGCTCAACTAAAATACATTTGGGGTGCAACATTTCAAACTCACGGCACTGTGTGGCGTATGTGGGCTAACGAGATTACGCGAAGCCTTGACCGATCGACTTGGGATGCCGCAGTCATGGATCCTCCGCCAGACCAGGTTATGCGTTTCTGAAAGGCCAATCATATGCGTTTGCTCAATTGACCCGATACCCAGGTCGACCGCGGTTTTGTATTCGCTTAATTGATCCGATACCCAGGTCGACCGCCAGCTCTCAGGTCTCACTCGATCATCGCAGTTGGCGCTTGATTGTGTCAATGCATCGACCGCAGACAATGAGCAACTCAAACAAGATTGCGATGCTTTGCGGCAGCGCATGTACTGTCAATCGAGCAGTTTGGCTTCTCGAAAATCAATTATCGAGGCATTCTTGGGTCACATACCGCCACTATCAGTGAACGAAGGCACCCACTCGACCAACTGGTAAACGTAGAGGATGAAGAGCATCAAGAGTGGTTGCTAAGTCAGGGCAGATGATGTCTTAGTTGCACCCTAATGAAGCACGTCTTTGAGTAAATCCTAATTCTGCTTTATCCTCATCGAGCTGCAATGCACCACTATGAATATCAGGTACTTGACGCTTCTCCTTCGACATTTGGTCCAGTAGGGTAAAAATGGCATTGAATTTTCCAGCCGCAATGGTCGAACACTCGTGCCATATTGAAGCCTTCACACCACTGAAATGCTCGCACAACGAACGGCAACAGATCACACCCGCTGATTTCGACGGAGTACCGCTAAAATGCTTTCTTGATGTACCCGAAGATATATTCGATGGGGTTGAAAAATGGGCAGTCTGCCGGCAGGAATATCTCGACCACACCGATACTTTGCAGGAAATGTACGATTCCGGGTGTCTGTGGATCGGCGCGTCATCCTGAATCCAAACTGAATGAGAGCCCGGGTACTGGAGAACACCCCCCTTCTTTGCGTACGCAAACTCCGTGCAGCACTCTACAAATTCGACTCGGTCGAACGTGCCGTCTGACTCATAGAAGTCCAACAAGCCGTTCACGCCAGTGACTCCCAACACCGACACCCTGGGCTTGCGCTGAAAGTCTCTATGAATAGCTACTGTCTCTCCCCTCAGCGCATACCCGCGCTTCCTAATCATTCCCAGATTATCAAACGGAACTTCGTCGAGGAAAATCAAGTTGTGGTGGTTCCAGTCAATGTGATTCAGCTCCTCCATAGAACGAAACACATCGCTCTCTTTGATGTGCATAGCACGTCGCTCGAGTACCTTTCTATTTAATCCACATTCGTGAATGATCCGCCACACTGAAGACTTGGAGAACATTACGCAGTGAGAAAGCTTAAACGCGTCTTGGGCTTCATCCAAGTACGCCAGTGACCGTTCCGCAAAGGAATCACACAGCCGTTGTCTGTGTGCAACATCGAACTACCTGGTTGAATAACCCTGCGCACGCTCAAACACCCCCGTCACTGTTTATACTCGGATCCAGTTGCTGATTGGCTTCCTATTTGTGTTGTATATGCGTGCTAGCTCTTTGCGGGAGCACCCAAGCCAGTAATACCCATAAAGACAGTGAAACCGGTGCTGGATGAGCGTGTTGCTTCATGACGGCTTCCTCTATATTTTTGTTGTTCTGACAGCTAGCCGAATTCACGAACCAAAAGCTAGAACAACAAAGCGGAACACTATCAGATCAAACCAACGTTATCGTGTATCTATCGCACCATCGGATAAACTTACCACTGCTGGACGTCGCCAATGACGTGCGCGGTTTCAGTCGGGACACTCAGGCCTGTTGCTGACTGGGTGGCTCGTGCTTCTTGGCGTTCAGACTCGCCGACAATCCCCCGTCTTTCAGACCAACGTGGTCTTCTTTGTCGCCTCCTCGGGGACAACCAGGATCACACCAGCGATGAGAGCCACAAGCATCGCGACGCCGTCGAAGCAGCTTGTGCTTGTGCTGCTCTACAACTCGTTCCTGCACTTCCATAACCCTCGCCCCCTCGGAGCGCCCACTATTCTGCTCCTGCAGCCTTCACGCAGACACGATTAGAAAGCATACTTCCATCTGGGCGAAGGTATCGCTAGCACATTACCTTGGTGTGGAATGCGGGCTGCAGAGAAACTGAAGGCAATCTCGACAAAAGATTATGTCCGATCCGATCTGTCTGGCGATTTGCTGGCTGTTTGACCAATGACCCAACAACGGCAAAGTTTGACGAGAATCACAATAGTGCATCGGCAACGACAACGTATTGCTCGCGCAAGGGTGCAAAACAAAACGTATCTACTGCAAATCATCTATTACACCTTTTACCTAATCTTCTACATTTCAAGTACAGTATCAGAATTCAATTTCAGATTCACATTGTTACTGCTAACCGTAAAAAGGTTTTGCTTCGTCGCTTCCTTAGCAGCGGCTAAAATCACAGCATAATTTTTTTTGCTGTAGCATGCATGTGCACCTGCTCTTTCGCTCCAAAAAAGTAATACGTCCGCAGTCGCTAATAAAAGAGCTTGTTTGCTTCGTGCTCCACTCACCACCCTCCAAATGTGTAAACAATGGGAAGGCCCTCATCCACACCGGTTCGGATCCCTTGGTAACTCCATTTGCCAGGCAGACATGTTAGATCCGGCCCTGCGGCTTCGGCCTTGACGATCCGCACGATTCATAAAAATCTGGATGAGTAATCTAGGATATTTACGGGCCATATTCATTGTGATGATTGCTCTAGAAGCATCTAGGATTGGCCAATATTCAGCATGGCATATGGACTTCTTGAGGCTAAACCTGAGAACGTGGAACGTTTGTACAAGTCGATTGGTAGAACAGATAGCAGCGTCAAGTAGAGAATGATATAGTTTCGGATTGATTATTAGATAGATCAGAAAGATCCAATTGACCACACGGTGGGCCGACGATTCCGCCTGCAGCTAAAGGACCACGCCATCATGACGCTTCCCACCGCACCTCCAACCGCATCCTTCTACTCTGACATTTCGTAAACAAGTCTTGCTCATCATTGTCCGGCATCCGGGTCAGCAGGAGGATACTTGGTATTGTAGTGTACGAGCCAACATAGGTACCAAATGCCTGCGAGTTCGACAACTAAAAAATGCGCCCGAATAAAGCCCCCTCTGGGGTATTACGAGCCAACGCCAAAAACTAAAATTAAAAAATCAATCAATTTCTTCAGGAGTTCGTTATTCACCTAGGCACACGGTTTGAGT
>JAHQIV010000618.1:0-18411 GCA_030463285.1 Phytophthora europaea
TAGCGCGGCTGGCCCCTAGTCCTTTTATGAAAGCACGTCATCCCTCCCAGTCACCATAGGTCATCCAAGTCAAAAGGATTTGTAGGATTGTTTGTGTGATACTACGGCATGCACGGGTGTTTTGCCCGTTCTGTCCGTATTGATGAACTTTGGGTGTCCCAACTTTTAGTTGACAGGCTATCGCCAGCTCGAAGGGCCAAGATCACTTGAGCTAAGAAAATTGAAGTCCAGCTGGGGCATGTTTGGCCGCGCGGCATTCCAATCCAACGCGTTGTCGCACCGCACCCCCGATCCTTGCAGCCTGCAACGCTGGCCGGGTCTTGGTCGGTTTTCAGGCAGTAGCTCACTTTCTAATTCCCCACAAATCTGCAACTGCAACTGATGGTAGCATGAAAGTCGAGGACACCTTCTTGAAGATGAAGACGCTCGCCAAGATGACGCGGGCGGCGCTCAAGATTTGGCAGATTGTGGCTCGATACACCGCCAAGCCGCTGCTGTGTCAAGGAGTGGAAGGAGACATGGCGATGGCTCAGAACTCGCGGCGAGTCTTTGCTGACTCCGATAGTCTTTCTGCCAAGACTGGGGTCGAGCAGAGACAACACATCGCGTTCAAGGACAAGTGCAAGTTGATCACGCCGGAGAAGGCTGCGCTGTACGCGGCGCCGCCCTCTCGGGTTCAAGCGATGGCACTCGCCAATTGGGAGTCGGCGCCCTCGTTCGTCCTGGACGACCATTTGGGCGAGGGATTCCCCAGGGTGAGCTCTGATCGACTGCTGAACAAGTGCAACCCGTTCCTGTCCGGGAAGCGGAGAGCGCTGAGCGACGACATCGCGTCGGAGGCGCCCACGGTCTCGACTGACTGCTCCGCGGCCCCGGAGAGCGACACCGAGGACCACGAGCTGAGCGTTGTCAAGGAGGAGTCGGACGTCGTGGACGAACTGGAACCGATCACACCAGAAGCACTAAGTGACGAGGACGTCACTAAGTGCAAGCCGAGCGTGGCGGCTCCGGTTGACAACTCACAGCCTAACACTGAAGCTCGTCCTGATGGGGTCGAACCGAAGAAGAAGAAGAACTTCCGTTGGGTGCGCGTGGCCAACGGCCGCTACATCAAGCGCGAGGCCGAGTCGACGCTGTCGGCGTCGCCGAAGGTTTGCTCGAAACCTAAGACAGCGACCTTGCCCACCACGCGATGGGTGCAGGTTGGGCACGGTCACTACAAAAAGATCGTAGTCAACGGCGCGACGAGGGTCTGAATCGTAGTGATTGAGTGCTAGGCGCCGCAGTTAACATTTAATGCTGTAATCTACTGTAGTTGCTGTATCTGGCAAAAAAGCTCCAGTGCTTAGAGTCTCTTCAACTTGGGTGGCGTGTCCACACGTTCGTCGTGACTCAACAATTCAACAATTCAGGATCGACAACTGTAAGATTAAAAGCTTACCAGTGATCTACAACAAGATACATGGCTACGACAAGGGTCCTCATCTACGCGCCATGCACGGCGGTGTAGTTGTAGTAAACCGTGTTTTCGTACTCCGAGTCGCAGTACGGGAATGACACGTCCGAGTCCGTCGGAGCGAACAGCGTCTTGCCCGACGTGTACGTCACGTAGCAACCCAGAACAGTGCAGACCACCACCACAATGAGAGCGGGGACTTTCTCGTACATGGGGATGGTGTTCCAGCACTTCTTGAGCAGGAACACAACCGGCAGGATGATGCTGTTGAGCGAGATGCAGGACGCACCCACAAAGTCCGACAGGTCCGAGAAGTGGTCCTTCAGCACAATGGACAGGATCACAAGCACCACGATGATAGCAGCACGCAGCAGCACATACTTGATGGCGTTGCCACCGCGGTATTCGGCGGCTTCGGCGTCCTCATCACCGTAGTGCGGGTTCTCAGCATCCGCGACCGAGATGTACGACATCCCCGACCGACGCTCCGAGACGTTGGCTGACGCGTTCACGACCGACTCCTTAGCGGGCGTTCCCATGTCGGCGTACGTGAGTCCGTCCTCAATGTCGCTCTGTTTCTTCTTGTGCATGCCCAGAGCAAGACGCTCCGACAGGTAGAACACTGGGTTCAGCAGCACCGAGAAGGCGATGGTGATGTGCAGCTGCATGAACAGGTAGGCCAGGACGACAGCACCCCAGTCCGACTTGAAGCCGAGTGTGGTCATACCTGTGTCGGCATCCGGGTAGATAGTGAACAGCAAGTTGCCCGAGATCTGGCAGCCCACGGCCGAGTACGCGGTGCTGGCCAACACCAGGAAGAGGATCGAGATGAGCGTAATGGTGAAGAAGACCACGCGCGGCATCCGCTTCGGCTCGCTGTGCTGACGTTGCAGGGCCGGGATAACAACACCGGCACCGTAGGCGAGTGACAGGTTACCGAAGACACCGGCCACCTGCGAGAACTTGAGGTCCGGTGACGGCACGGACGGGTGGCCGCGCATGCCGTAGAGAACCACCGACACGCCAATGATATCGGCGATCACGGTACCAGCACATCCAGCGAAGGCAGCACCCGCTCCCTCCTTGAGCGTCGGGATAAGGCACACGGGCAGGCACATGAGCGCCATGAAGATGATCCACACAGAGTCACTGAAGGCGCCGGGGAAGAGGCCGTTGAGCAGTGAGCCACCCAGGACGAGGAAGACACAAGGCACAAGCAGACACGAGGCCATCTGAGCCACAACAGCGAGCCAGTGACCCCACTTGCCCATGCACCAGTGGCCGAGGTCGCCGTAGGTGCGGACGGACTTGGGCGCCAGCAGCATGACGCGACAAATAGCCACGGACGCGTAGATGTTGGAGAAGGCCATGAAGAGCATCGCGATGACGGCGATGACCGGCCCAGCGCGCGAGAAGTTGCCGGGCATACCAAGCGTTCCAACACCGTAGACGCAGCAGAAAACGTTGAAGGCCATCTTGAGGTCCTCCATCGTGAGGAACTTCTCACCGCATTTACCCATGGTTGTCGGTTTTTGCTTAGAAGGTTGAGGTGAGGGACTTGGCTTGGGCGTGGTGAATCCAAAACTGAGAGTCAAGGAGCAGTGCCATTGCGCGCCGCGTGCGTGGCTGCGCTCAATGGGATGCACAACTAGCTAAATGCAGTAGGTTACTGTACATGACATGTAGCTGATACCGATGTGCCCGAGAGAGTCGGAGGATATCGCCGAGATGAAGATGTGCGCAGGCAACTCACTGCGCGTCATGCAGGACAAGGGCCAATGGCAAGAGACCGACGTTTTAGTTGAAGCGGGAGTGGGAGTACTGTACCGACTCAGCGTCTCTTGGTCAAGTCACTAACCGACACAGTGCGTTTCCTTCATCACGCACGAGTTCGGTGGCGGCGGTCATTAATCTTTGGGGGTGACATTCGTACAGTGCTGCTTGCTTGCTTGCTTGTTCTGCTGTGAGTCAGTGACAGGCTGACCCCCAAGGAGACCGTATCTCTTCACTGCAACCGTGGGCTGCGCAACTTAGATTGAGAGTGCACCCAACGCTGGCCGCCTTGGCGCATGTGCATTCGAAGGCAGCCTAACGAGTGATGGCGAGGTTCGCCTACATCTGCAAAATCGCATAGACTAAGGTACCAGGTGACATTCCTCAGTCCTTACAACGACGATCTCAACAGCGTTGAGCACATCAGTACCAGCTCACCACGCTCGGCTTCAAGTCGGACTGGGGTGTCGTTCCCTTGGCCTACCGCTACACATTACCATGGCCTTCTCGGTACTGCGTGGTCTACCTGTCGGAGTATCTGGGCATGCACCAGAAGAAGGAGGTCGATATCGGGAGTGCCATGAGCTATGCTGACACTGCCACCCCCGCCAAGCACCAACGTCTCCGTCAACGTATCAGGGCGTCACTCCAAGATCTCTGGGGCTCCAACGGAGAGGCGCCGACAACTAGTCTAGTCTCAGTCGAATTCATTTTCATGTGCAGTTCGAAGAGTCAAATTGAGCGTCTTCCCTGCAAGTCGCTCTGGCTTGCATGCTGCAGATACAGTAGCAGCGTAGCCATCGACGGGAATGAATTGCCGGTCCAGAGAGAGCGGTTGCAGACGACGTTGAAGCTGCTCGCGATGACGAGCTGCGCGCGTAAAGGCCGCGATTGGTCAGATCGCCGCTCTTTGTCGCACACGGAGGACGGTCTCTGCGCTCGAAAGTGTCCAACTTGAATTCAGTCGGTCCATCACCGAAACGATCTCACTTAAACTGTACTCAGTACCGTACACTGTACAGTACGTCGTTGCTCCTCCGATATGGCTGCCCCTGGCTGATACAGTACGGTGCTGTATCCAGTTTGAGAGCCCCTCCCAAAGCAACGCACCGGTAGAAGACATAGTTTACCATGAAGGACAGAGCAACAAGCACCAGAAAACGCAGGTATCTACATGTATCAACAACGACAAGCTGATCTCGCCGGCGCTGCTGAGGTGGGCTCCATACCGCTTGTAGCCAAGTCGGTCCCTGTATCAACAGCGATCTCTCAGGATGATGAAAACGAAGACTGGCTCTGTCTTTGACAAAACCTCACCTCGTGTTTCCCAGAGCTCTTCTGGAAAGCGACTCGCTCTATAATAATGTACATGTACCGCGCCTCCAATCCTGCAGCCCCGACGGAGTTTGCGGATGGGTTGGCAAATGTAAAGGCCGCCTCCGTATGTTATGCGCAGATGATTGAGAGCGACTTAATCGAGGCAAACTCAATCAGCTCACCCTCCTACCTAACGCCTAACGCCTCTATCTCAAGCAGGACTTGGCCAACGGAGCCGAATGTCGGTCTCACTTTCCAATTCACCTCCAGCCTCCCAGTTCACCTTCAGCAACAGTCAACAAGGCAACGATGGCGAGCGGGAAGTTCATGACGCTCGAGGACCTCAAGATGGCCTTCAACGTTTTCTGCTGCGTCTACGGTGTTGGAACGCTTGGTATGCCCGGCAACTTCTCGCGTGCTGGACCGGTCATCGCCGTCATCGCCATGGCCTTCATGGCCTTCGCCAACGTCTACGCGTCCGTTGCCATCTGCCGTGTCATGCTACTGGCGCCCAAGTCCGTCCGCACCTACGGCGACCTCGGCCACTGGTGCATGGGCAAGTGGGGTCACTGGCTCGCTGTTGTGGCTCAGATGGCCTCGTGTCTGCTTGTGCCTTGTGTCTTCCTCGTCCTGGGTGGCTCACTGCTCAACGGCCTCTTCCCCGGCGCCTTCAGTGACTCTGTGTGGATCATCTTCATGGCGCTCATGTGCCTGCCCGTGTGCCTTATCCCGACACTCAAGGAGGGAGCGGGTGCTGCTTTCGCCGGCTGTCTCGGCACAATCATCGCTGACGTCATCGGCGTGTCCGTCGTAATGTACGGTATGCGCGGCCACCCGTCCGTGCCGTCACCGGACCTCAAGTTCTCGCAGGTGGCCGGTGTCTTCGGTAACCTGTCACTCGCCTATGGCGCCGGTGTTGTTATCCCGGCCCTGCAGCGTCAGCACAGCGAGCCGAAGCGGATGCCGCGCGTGGTCTTCTTCACCATTACACTCATCTCGATCCTCTTCCTGGTGTTGGCCAGCACCGCGTACTCGGCCGTGGGCTGCCAGATCTCGGGCAACTTGCTGTTCACTATCTACCCGGATGCCGACACAGGTATGACCACACTCGGCTTCAAGTCGGACTGGGGTGTCGTTGTCTTGGCCTACCTGTTCATGCAGCTGCACATCACCATCGCCTTCTCGGTGCTGCTGAACCCGGTGTTCTACCTGTCGGAGCGTCTTGCTCTGGGCATGCACCAGAAGAAGCAGAGCGACATTGAAAACGGGCTTAAGTACGCCGACGCCGCCACCCCTGCGAAGGACTCTGTCAGTAACTACGCTGACGGCGCTACCCCGGCCAAGGAATCTGTCGCCAACGCCTCCGTGAACGTTCCTGAGCGCCGCTCCAAGATCTCGTATGTGTCTGTAGCGGACGCTGAGAACCCGCACTACGGTGATGAGGACGCCGAAGCTGCCGAATACCGCGGTGGCAATGCCATCAAGTATGTGCTGCTGCGTGCTGCTATCATCGTGGTGCTTGTGATCCTGTCCATTGTGCTGAAGGACCACTTCTCGGATCTGTCGGACTTTGTGGGTGCGTCCTGCATCTCGCTCAACAGCATCATCCTGCCGGTTGTGTTCCTGCTCAAGAAGTGCTGGAACACCATCCCCATGTACGAGAAGATCCCCGCTCTCATCGTGGTGGTGGTCTCCGCTGCTCTGGGTTGCTACGTGACGTATACGTCGGGCAAGGCGCTGTTCGCTCCGACGGACTCGGACGTGTCATTCCCGTACTGCGACTCGGAGTACGAAAACACGGTCTACTACAACTACACTGCTGTCCACGGATAAGCCTTTCCCCGGTAGTCATAACGGTATCGGTTCTGAGAGTTTTTAGAGGAATACCATGTGTGCGTTTCAATTGATGCTATGTGTACACCTTCAAATGTTTATTTTACACTACACACAGCATTCAGGTCGCAAGTCTGGGTCCATGTGGAAGTTGTTGAGTATCTGCGAGACCTCTAGGAACCGTTGACATTGGCCCCCTCCTCTTCGGCACGACAAGTCCTTCGCGGCACGTAGAAGTTGGTTCACAAAGCGCTGGAGCCTTCTCTTCCTCATGTGAACCTGCAGCCTCCGCCAACCTGTCCACGCTTCCCAGCGCCCTTTATTAGGGAACCTCGACGAGAAGCTCTCGACCGATGCAACCCACGTCACGCGACTGCAGTAAGCGCACCACCGCAGGTGTTCGCGGTCGTGCACTATCTTGGCGATTCGCTTCCGGAGCTCTCGAAAGGCGGAGTAGCAGTGCCCTTCCTAATATTCCGGGTCCGCCTCCTCCTTCTCCTGCTCCAGTCGCGACCTGCGCTCGCTCTTGGTCTCTCCTAGAGTTGTCGGCAGCCCCTTTTGGACGTACTGCAGGTACACGTCGAGCACGTACACGGTAGTACCGTCTTCATCTGCCCCGTCGTAAGTTGCGCAGACCTTGACGCGCTGCACCTGGTTGAGCGTGAAGGCGTGCTTGGAATTATTGGAGAGTGCGGATAGTCGCTGTCCGAGGTCGCCGTCCAAGTCGAATTTATTATTGGGGTCAAAGATGGACCTCATTCCTCTGGACGCTGGTTTTGAACTGGAGCGACTATCGACGACGGAAACAGTGGAGGCCAATGCATTGGTAGGTGGTTTCGCTGGCCTTCTCCGAACGTTCGGACTTGCAAGGTGTTGGCTCCTGTGGAGCAGCAGGGTGAAGCGAGTTCACATCTGCTAGCAGGGTTTTTTTTAGGGTGCCGGTAGTGGATTTTTTATTTATTTCACCCATCCTCGCTATGTGGGGTGGGGGTTATTTGTTTTCATAGGTACTTGTACCGGTAAGAGAAAACGGAACTGTTGGAATACAGGATTTGGCCTTTTTATGTGAACGGAATTGCAAACATTTTGTATAACTTATCGCGCCCAAGAGTTTCGGGAGCTGGCAGTTTACCAATGGAATGGAGATTCCTAATGTGAGCTTCCTGAAGGTGCCACGCTCCTTCCCATTGCATTCGCGTAAAAGAAGATGTGTTAGCAGAAATCCGTACTTAAGAAATTAATGCCGTGCGTTGCCCGGGGAAGCTCTAGATATCGATTTCACTCATCACGAAGCCTTTCGTGCATCGTAATGCCGCTTGTTCTGATCTCAGCGCTGCCGCCTCAGACAGCCAGGGTGCGGAGGGGAACCAGACAGATAGCGAGCGTCGCAGTCCCAAGCAGCAAATGAAAGGCAAGGCGGCAAAGAGGGCTAAGACCGAGTAGGCGCAACTGTGTCTCCATGAAGTTATTCATACTGTAGCCGCGTTTGTGGCCTTTCGGAATTGGTATGCGGCTCGGACAATCGTCTGCCTACCACGTATTAAAACAATTAGTACAGTGCAGTTTCCCGTTTCACTTAGTTATCTATCGGCGTTCGTCTCGGACAATCGTTCGCCTATCACATATTAAAACGATTAGTACAGTACAGCCCCCCCCTTTCACTTAGTTATCTAACGACCTATGCTTGAACGCATAAGGACTTGCTGAGTCATCGTACAGAGTGAACAACCCCAGGAATTCGAGCGTGATTATTCTCACGTACGGAATTGACGAGTCGCCACAAGGTGGAAGCACTCAAATCGAGGTCTACAACGTACTCGTCAAACTTGCAGTACCAATGTTACGTGAATGCTGCACGACTGTTGCACGACTGTCACCCTCCGTGGTTGGTGCATGAATGTCGTTCTTCACCGACTGGGTCAACATTCACCATGTTTGGTATATAATCTGACAGGTAATGTAATATGGCATCGCGTTCCCATATAAACGCGTCGCACTCGTATTATTAGATATTACTGAAGTACTCAAATATAGTTTTATACAGGATTGGCGAGGCCTGGCGATCCCAAATATCCAGAGAACAATTCTCGGTACAGTAGTTAGCAACGTACAGGATTTGTCCAGGACTTGGTCAGAGGATTAAGACCAGGATTCGTACTTAAGCGATTAATAATCCTGTACATGTACTCCAACACCCCGCCAAAAAAAAATCGTACAGTTGCTGGACATGTAGACGGTCTAGAAAATGTATCCACCCGTAAACACAAGTTACACCGCCGGCATCTTCAGCTTTGAGGGCTGTCGTCCTCAAGTCAAGGCCCTCAACTTGGCGGCTTGATACTTTAGAAAGACGAGTCTCCTTCAGCAAAGCGCGAGATCTGGACCGTCAAATGCGGTCGTCTGTCCATAACGAACACATGAAGTCGCCAAGCCGCCGGCACCGAAACTTTCATAGGAATCTCCGAATGTCCCGATAATTGCGAGCCACGAACACTGAAACGCCCCTACCAAAAATACTCATTGTGTACACATACAAATGGAGACTCTCGTCCTACAACTAAATCTGATAAGCTTATGAATAATGCTC
This sequence comes from Phytophthora europaea, assembly GCA_030463285.1. Lineage (NCBI taxonomy): Eukaryota > Oomycota > Peronosporomycetes > Peronosporales > Peronosporaceae > Phytophthora > Phytophthora europaea. The sequence continues at coordinate 8,967 of JAHQIV010000618.1, forward strand.
CAACCCATGGAGAAAATATCTACAGATGAGTGCATGAAAACCATTTGTGTGTCTCTTGGCAGCGCGCATTACATTCGGTACATGTTGCAGCGCAGCTGGTAGGCACAACAGAGTGGGGATAGCCTGTCGTCACTCCGAGGAGAAAGGAGCCCGTCTTCACCCACGCTTCTGTGGTTCACTGGCACGGCCGACCGAGCCTTTGACATTGCACGATCCCATCTGCTGCAACGACTTTTTAATCCCGACGCGAAAGCACTTCCAAACGAGCGTGATGGGGGGCGGATCGCTCTTCCAGGTCGGCAACGATGTCGAGTTCTGGCGGGTGTTGGTGCAGTTGAGCATCTTGGCCTTCTGTCTGGTTATCTTCGAGGCTTTACTGCACCACGTCGAGCACAAACTCTCTCGGTACGACAAGTACCAGCACATGCTTCGCAAGGCGTATCGAGAGCTCATGATCCTCGGGTTGTTGAGTCTTGGGCTCAAACTACTCAAGGAGGTGCCAGGAATCCACGCCGACAGCAAGACGATGCTGGCCTTCCAGGTGGCCGACCTGGCCATCTTCATCCTGGCGCTCGCTCTCATCCTGCAAGCCATCATCGTCTTCTCGCAGCTTCGCAAGCACAACAAGGTGGCGGATCGGACTGAATTAATCACTGCACAGGACCTGGTGGACGCGTTGACTCCTCCGGCTGGAACACCCCCCACTTCAGGACCAGTTTGCAGCGGAACTTCCTCCGGTTGGTTCGGTCGGTCACGTCGAACTACGGGTGCTGCGTTCGACAAGGAGGTGGTGGAGCGGAGACTGCTCCGCCACTTGTTTCTTCGTCGCTTCGGGCTCCCTCAGCTTTTCCCGTTCTCCAAGTACCTTCGTCGAGCTCAAGCGAGCCACATCTCGCACATGATCGAGGTGGAGCCGTCCATGTGGGTGCTTCTGCTCGCGGTGGCATGGGCGATCTGCGGCTTCGTTGCGGTGCTCGACAGCATTGAGGTCGATCTACCTGAAAGTCACGAACTGGTCGAAGTGTTGATGATTTTCGGGTGGGTCTTGTTGGTACTTCACCTCGTGGTGCTGCTCTACTTCCGCTGGAGTCTACGTCAGCTCTTGGCTGCTGCTGGCTACAGCGACAACGAGGCCACGCTGGTGGATAACCTACAAGCGATCGCTGAAGAGGAGGCTCTGGCCTGGCAAAATGAAGCGGCTGATACTGCTCTGGACACGATGAACCGAGTGCAGGACGAGCTGGAAGAAATCGAGGATCGCAGGAACGCTGAACGCCACGTGCTACTGCGTAAGGATGTCGGGCTTCAGCTCGTCGCGACCTGTTGCCGCAACATCAACAAGATCGGCGTCGCGAAGCTGCGGACAGGGAGGGTTCCGAGTGGAGTTCAGGCTGGGACACCGCATATTCACATCCGATTCTTCTCCCGCAAGGCCTGGCAAGTCACCGTCATGTTCCTGCTCATTCTGAACGGCTTCTTCATCGCTCTACTCGTGCAGTGCGCGGTGTACGACCTGGATGACATCTACGAAGAGTTTGGGCTTGTCCCCGCCATTTTGGTCCCTCTTCCGTTGATTTTGAACACTTTTGTGTTCCAGCAGCGCATGTTCCGCTACTTCGTGATCGTCTGCAGCGTCCTCCGCGTGGATTCTAACACGCTTGGGGAGGTGGTGAACCATTTCAGTGAAATCGTCGAGATGCGCTCCGAGTTTGGCACCTCGCTGCTCGAGTGCCTCAAGGAAGGAGACTACACCATCGTGGATCTGCGTCGAGAGCTGCACGCGTACGATCCCAAGCAAACGGGATTGATCGACGTTGACAGACTTCGCGCTGTGTTGGCCTCGTTCGGGTTCCGATTGACGCGCTTCCGATTCAACAGCGTCGCGATGATGTTGTTCGAGCTGAATGGGACCAGAGTTGAGTATGGCCAACTCCTTCGACTGCTGCTACTCGCTCAGAGCGAGCACCAGCCCGAAAGCGTATCACAGCGGCGCCAGCACCCGCTCTTGCAACGGAGCTTGACGTCTATGGACGATGGTGGGCGAGGCAGCTTGCGTGCGAACCATGTAGCGGCACCTACTACCGGACGGCAGGTGCCGCTGCTGTCTCAACCGAGTTTAGGCTCCGAACCAAGGCCGAGTGACTTCGTCAGTGGGCCAGGCTTGCCACCGATGCGCCCGGTTTCAGTCAGCGCAGCGTCCGACTCGAACACGAACCTGAAGACTGAGATCGGGACTCGCCCACGTCCTCCTATGCTGGAGCGTAGCTACACGCACCAGTTTGCTGGCTCGAGCTCTCGAGCACTTCACGACATGTTCAACATCCGAAGAGTATCGGACTCACAGACCGACACGGTGCCTTCCGACACGGTGTACACCGTACTGTAGGCTAACTAGAACTTAGTGGTATGATTATAAACCCTGCCAGCGAGCAGGAACCATTCAACTTGTTTTTCGTTTAACCCACGCGGTTACGATGACGAATGTATGCGATCGTGCAAGGAATTACAAAAAAATAAGTACTGTAGAAGTAAGTTAGTATTCACCTTCGAATCACATGTACGATACGACAAGGCCGACTTCCGAGCTCTTGATGGCAAATACACGGTGCAGCTGCCCGTCTCAGACACTGGTGTAGGTTGGTAAGCGAAAGCAAATAACTTAGACGTGTTTATCACTCATTGCTGCAGGCTGGCGCAGAGTGTTTACAGTTCATTCGATCACAATATCGCACTCTGTCGTGTTTTCTCTCTGCTACGAACACGCAGTTGGTGAGGCTGGCAACCTCGAGTTGATTACCATCTTGCGTACATGCCAAAAAGTACTAAGTAACTTACCAGTATTTGACCCTTTTGAAGCTGCTGCATGTGAACGCAAGAAGCAAGCAACAAGGTAATCGCGAGCAAGGATATGAGAGTGCGTCGACCACAGAAGCGTCTGCCTCTTTATCGTGTCGGATTTCTCCAGCTTTTACCATATTCTTGAAACCAAAATTTGTTTATGGTCGATAGGGGTCCAGATGGCTGGTGTGTTTCTATCTTATCGTGGGTTATCCTCGTCCTGAGCGGATAGGAGCTCGCCTAGAACTTTGTGACCAAGTAGGCCGAGCATACGTTGACACCCTGCGCCACCCAGCGAATAAATTGTTTAATCTTGCCTTGGTCTTTTAGTGAGCTACTTCGGAAAAAGCGACATGGGGGGCGGATCGCTTTTCCAGGTTGGCAACGCGGTCGAGTTCTGGCGAGTACTCGTGCACTTGAGCATCTTGGCGCTCTGCTTGGTTCTCTTCGAGGCCGCACTGCACCACGTGGAGCACAAGCTTTCGCGTTACGACAAGTACCAGCAAATGCTTCGCAAAGGTTATCGAGAGCTCATGATTCTGGGTTTACTCAGTCTCGGACTGAAGGTGCTCAAGGAATTCCCAGGCATTCAAGCTGACAGCCAAACGATGCTGGCCTTCCAGGTGGCCGACCTGGCCATCTTCATCCTAGCGCTTGCTCTCATTCTACAGGCGATCACCATCTTCTCGCAACTACGCAAGCACAACAACCTGGGAGATCGCACCGAACTGATCACGGCTCAAGACCTGGTCGACTCGATGAGTCCACCGCCTGCGGCTTCTTCTAGTACCGAGCGAACTGACAACAACTCGTTCTCGTGGTTCCGTTGGTCGCGTGAAACTACGCGCGAATCATTCGACAAGGAAGTCGTACAGCAGCGACTACTTCGCAATCTCTTCCTTCGTCGCTTTGGACTTCCTCAACTCTTCCCGTTCTCCAAGTACCTGCGTCGGGCTCAAGCAAACCAGATCTCGCATATGATCGAGGTCGAGCCGTCAATGTGGGTCCTCCTACTCGCTGTGGCGTGGGCCATCTGCGCGTTTGTTGGTGTCCTCAAGAACCTGAACGTCGACATGCCCGAGAGTCGAGACCTCGTCGAAGTGTTCGTGGCTTTTGCTTGGATTCTGGTCGGACTTCACGTTGCAGTGCTGCTGTACTTCCGGACGTTCATGCGGCAAATTCTCGTCGCTGCAGGCTACAGTGACGACGGTGATAAATTGCTCGACAATCTCCAAGCAATCGCCGAAGAGGAGGCCATTGCGTGGCGCAACGAAGCTGCTGACAGTGCGTTGGATGCTATGAACCGAGTCCAAGAGGAGCTCGAAGAGCTCGAAGATCACCGAGATCCCCATCGACACGCGCTGCTTCGACACGATACCGGACTCCAGCTCGTGGCAGCTTGCTTTCATAACATCAAGCGAATCGGCATGGTCAAGCCGCGTCAAGCGAGCGGCGTCCAGCCTGAGTCTCCCGATATCAACATCCGAAACTTTTCTCGACAGGGCTGGCACATGCTGGTCATGTTCCTGCTGATGCTCAACGGATTCTTCATCGCGCTGCTCGTCCAGTGCGCAGTGTACGACTTGGACGCAGTGTACGGAGACTTCGGGTTGATCCCCGCTATCATGGTCCCGCTTCCTCTGATTTTGAACACTTTCGTGTTCCAGCAGCGCATGTTTCGCTATTTCGTGACAGTTTGCAGCGTCATCCACGCGGACGCCAGCACGCTGGGGGAGGTTGTGAGCCATTTCAGTGAGATTGTGGAGCTACGATCCCAGTTTGCGGCTACGCTGCTCGAACGCTTAAGGGATGGAGACTATTCGGTTCTGGATCTACGCGCCGAGCTGGACGCCTACGACGTGAACAAAAGTGGCATCATTGACGTCGATCAGCTTCGGAATATCCTCGCTGCGTTCGGCTACCGGCTAACGCGATTCCGATTCAACAGCGTCGCGATGCTTTTGTTCGAGCTGAGAGGAACAAAAGTCGAGTACGGCCAACTTCTTCGTCTGCTGATGGTTTCTCAAGCGGAATCTCCCCGTGAAAGTGTTCGAGGGAACCAACAACGCCAGCATCCACTTTTGCGGCAAAGTATCATGTCATTCGACGATGGCGCGCGTAGCTTCCGCTCGGACAGGATGACAGCTCTCTCTGCGCGTCAACGGCCGCTCTTGGCACGCACAAGCATGGGATCTGACAGATCCGACTCAAGAGCGAGTGACTTCGCGATGCTAAGCACCCCAACCTTACCACCGATCAGTCGAGTCTCGATCACCGCGACCTCCGACTCACAACCAAACATGAAGAACCGCAATGGACGCAATCCGGTGCTGGACCGCAGCCACTCGCACCAGTTTCCTGGCTCGACGTCGCGAACACTTCACGACATGTTCAATATCCAAAGAGCTTCGGACTCCCAAGTTCATGTATCACCACCCACCGACGCGTACACGGTACTATAGGCGAGCTATACGCTAGCTATAGTGCATGCAGACCTTCAGACTCTCAACTATAAAGCTTACCACACATATTATCATACTTAGCTCTCTCTCTCTTCAAAGTAGACGACGACGTCGAAATCTGTCATGTCTTCTTGAACGATTTCCGCTCAGGTACGATACGAAATTCTCTCACCTCACTCTTCGTGAATCTGCCGAGTGGATGAAAGATGGTGACGCTGTCGTTACAGTGTGCGATCGTCGGCAAGGTAGGAGACACTGTCGTGGACAATTGAAGAAACGTTGGATGATTTCAAGATGACGGGAGAGCTCGCTTCAAGCTCCAAGCAGGTTCACGTGCTGGTGCTGGTTTCCGATGGGCCAAGTCTAGTTGCCCAGGTTAACTCGGCAATACTCACAGTGAAAATCGACGGAAGCGTTGGCGTGAACTCAACGACATCCTCGACAAGAACAAAAAGGCGAAGACAAACGGTGAAGATGGCTCGTCGACTAGGTCTTCCTATGTGAGATGGAGCGAGGTCAAGAGTGTGTTTGACTACGAATCCTACAGACAGAAGCGCAAGCCGATTCCGGCAGATAAACTGAAGTTTCTGTGTGACTACTTGGCATACGCGTCGGAAGCGATGAATGGATACGACGACGCACCGAAGGAAGCAAAGCGTTGTCACTTTATCGCGCTCGTACTCATTATGCTTTGCGGCTTGTTCGAGACGTAAACCTCGAGGTCGAAGAATCGGTGGATGGCAACAATGTTCATGCAAACGGTTTTTTTGAGTTCGTGCTCACCCGAGGTAAGACGAAGATCTGTGTTATGGCAGCCAAGAAAAACGACTTCGACCAAGGAAAAGCACAGGCGCTCGTCGGATGCGAAGCGGTTGCTGACCGCGAAGGTGTTTTTGTCGTATACGGCATTGTGACGGACTTCATCGAGTGGCACCTGTACCGAAGCGGTGAAAACTCGATTTTGAGGGACAGCTGCACGCTTGCTGTGCCATCGAACACACTAGACATCAACTCGTTGCGAGATATGTGCGAGATGATCTACGGCGCGTTGTCGGACCACGAAGAAGAATCCAAGACAGAAAAGCGTACATGCGTGGAATGAGAACATTTAACAGCGTTGCCATCTTTTGCCAACATAGATTTTAACGTTTACACCAAAGCAGTATTGTCAGCGAACTACTGAATGCTGTCGAGAACTGGACCTCCTAAGTGGGCGCTTGCTTCACGAACCGCTGGTCTTGTCTTTTGGTGCTAGGAGATTGGTCGCTCGTCAACAATTGGTGCTGACTGGTCCTCGTAAACGCGGACCCACAGTCCGATGCGATGCAAGGCTCTCCGTAATGTCTGGTTTGATAGAAACTCTTTCGCTTCATGCGTTTGCAAGGATAGCAACCTTGCAGCTTGTTATATAAGCTTAGGTGAGATAAAATTCCATTCACGAATTATCAGCAAGAGATAGAGAAAATAAAAAAATATCAACCAGGCCTCCTTAATCCGCATGAAACGCGTTAAAGAAGTCATAGAGCACCGTCGTCACCTCGTTTTGTACTGCACAACACGGCGTGCTCTTGGTCGTCTTACTCTTTCGGTGCAGTCCAACTGGAGCAAGTTGTGGTGCAAGCTGCGCCCCGTTGTCCTTCGTTGAAGTCACAATGCGACTAACAGTGGCGCTTCCCGTTGCAAACGTCACCAATTGAGCCACGTGCACAGCCAGCGACTGTCTGCGGAGCACCGTCCCGCCCATTTTCAGAACGTTCACGAGCGGGTCTCGCACCCAGTGAGTGCGCAGGTAGCTCTTCAGAATGGCACAGAACGCGCAGTCCGGACCGCACTCCCGCGCTGAGTTTTCGACGCAGAACGTCAGCACGCGACCGAGTTGACTCACGTCGTGGAACGTTGTGATGAGCTCGTACCCTACCGCCGCATTGTGGGGCACGAAGATGCCGACCTGATCACATGGCGATTCGGACCGCAGCGACAACTTCAACGTGATGACGAGGTCGTTTTTCTTGTCCCGCGTGGCGTCCAGCACGACGACGTCGACGACGCGCTCCAACTGCAGACGGCGTCGGAGGATTTCGTCCAGTGGCAATGGACCCGACAGCAACGACGTTGCACAGGACGCTGAGGCCAGTTTTCGAGGCAAAGTATTGTCGGAATTCCGGCCCATGAGTTTGTAGAGTAGACCTCGGAACGGGATGGCCGTCGGTTGGTGGAGCTTCGTGGAGAGGCTTGAGCTTGGGCTGGCAATGCTGGTCATCGCGAATTGGAGAATGAACGCACCAGATCAAGTCGATTGGACTATGGCCCTCAAGCCTTGAGTCAAGGTCCTAGTGAGCTCCTCACTAGGCGTGATGTGATGAGGTCGCGCCGCTGTGGTCGGTGGCGCCGTGTGTGCGGTAGTTCTCATCAGCGAATGGGGAGTAGGACCGAGACTGCCGCCACAGATGCGTCATAAATCGTGGTGACTAATCTCAACATAGCATTAGATGAGCAACAAAATTTGATGGTGGCGTAGTTGTCACGTGACAGCGCTGGTAGAATGCTTCCCGGTTCGCTACAAGTTCCCACTGCTGACTTTCGCGACGATGAAGACCACGACCACCAATGCAAGACGCTGAGGTGTCACGGCTCTGTGTTCGATATCGAACGAGTACTTTGAGTTCTCGCTAGCCAAGGAGACATGTGGAAATACCTCTCTTCGCTCGATATGATGAAGACGCTCATTGCACCTAACTACTCGAGCTTGGCCAGCCCCACATCAGCATTTACGGGACAGTTCTGCCTCCCTGAGGAAGCTCAGCGAGATCTCGATCTGTTTGTGAACTCGGTCCGTCCTGTGCAATTTATAATCTGTGTACATTGTCGAGCGACAACATTGTCCTAACTTACATAATTTTGGGTTGCGTATGATTCTACAGACCACCAAACGCGGCGTGGGGTCCTTGTTATCAATATTGAACCACACAAAAACTCATGCCGGTACAAGAAAACTTCGTGACTGGATACACATATTCCACTTGGCTCTGTCCCGGAGATCATGGAGCGGCAAAAGACAGTTGAGAGTTTGGCATTCCCTCCCGGATCGCTGTCAACGGCATCACTACCGCATCGAGTTGCATACGAAGAGTTGACAACGACTATATTGCCCCGTTGCAAGCATCTACTGAAGTACCTTCAACAGATCCATCGTGGAAAAGCGACCCCCAGCCAGACTGTTGGTGCGCTCCAAATTCTGCAGGATGTCGAAGGGTACGTCAAGGAACTCAAAGCCATGCTTGCTTCAACCCCGGACAATTCACGCGCACTTGGGAATAGAGGCCAGTGTACTCTTTTGGAAAGGCTCCTCGGAAGCTACCCAATGCTCGAAACTTGCCTCACAGATCTTCTCAATGAAATTGATGTCAAAGCCGCGAGGCGTAACGATATGGAGGCTACTATCCAGAGGCGTCTTCGGAGGAAGCCGTTCCAAGCTCGCAAGTATCAAGAACTCGCTCATGAACTCGAGACACTGGAACGACAGTACGACGCAGTTCTAGTGTGCTGCCGGGGTATCCTCAACAGCCCGTCGCTGGAGTACACTACGTTTCGAGGTGGAGCGTTGGGTGACATTCGCCATTTGATTGAAGTAAGTCGCAGAGATCTCCACGCAGTACCGCACAGCTGGCTCGTTGTGAACTCCACCAAGAAGTTGGTTCGGTTCCATGGCAAAGAAATCGTCCAGCTGCACGTGCAAGAGGAGTTTGTGAAGGAGCAGAAGGATCAAATGGTTCGATCCATGTGGCGGCAGTTTGTTGGCGATGTGGATGGCCAAGTGTACGTTGTGGGAATGAACTGCGTCGGCATTTTGGCGACCCTCGATGCGCTGTGTTCGCTGGCAACTGTAGCCCAGAGCTATCCAAACTACACGCTGCCCGAGTTCGTCGAGGACGAAAGCACAAGACTGGAGATCGTTGATGGTCGCCACCCCATCATTGAGATGCTGCTGGAAGGATCTTCCTACATCAGCAACTCGGTGTTGATGTCAAGCAGCGCGGAATCACCAGGGTCGTTGTTTGTGGTTTCTGGTCCGAACATGGGCGGCAAGACCAGTCTGCTCCGCATGTGTGCATTGGTCGTGATCCTCGCTCAAATGGGCTCCTTTG
>JAHQIV010000619.1:0-18403 GCA_030463285.1 Phytophthora europaea
CCCTCGGCGCCGTCGAACAGCGCGGCGGACGCCGTCGCCACCTCTCGCGCTTCCTCCTCCGCTTCCATCGGTCAAGTATAATCGCAAGTATCGTAATAATCGCAGTAGAAAGTGACAATAAGACATTTCACGAAAAAGACTCGGCCGAGATGACGGGCATGACCAGGTCGGTGCCGACGGAGGCTGGAGGCTGCTGCGCGCTGAGGACTGACGCTCTCTCTCTCTCTCTCGCTCTGTGCAGAGTGGTGATCATCCAGGATGTCAACATCACGCAGAAGTACCAGGAGCTGCTGCGCAAACTCGAGTCCATGGGCGGCGAGAAGGTCGGACGGCACGTGGTGCACTGCCGCCTCTTCAACCGCAAGACGCTCACGGGTGCGGGATCTGCAGGGGGGTCAAAGGCGGGGGTCCCAGAGGACTGAGTGAGGCGCTTTGTCTGTTCGTGGTGCTGCGTGCAGACGGCTACGTGAACCAGCGCATGTTCATGCTGCGGATGTCCCAGAACGACGACCTGGTGTACGCCGTGCTGGCCAACGAGAAGGCGCACGGCCTGGTGCCCAGCGACAACGGCATCGAGGGGCTCATGGAGGACTGCTCGCTGCTCGAGTGCGGGCTGGACGGGGCCAACATCCTGCAGCAGGTGGAGATCTACGCCTTCAAGTCGGACGGACAGTTCGAGGTGCGCACTGCGGTGGCTGGCTGGGCTCTGTGGGGTGCTGACCAGTCCGTGTATCTTGTGTTGCTGGCTGTTCCAGGGCACGCAGTACCTGGTGGGGGACTTCGTGGTGAGCGTCTGCACGTTCATGTCCCGCAACAACCTGCCGCGAGGGCTCATCATCGAGGTGCAGTACTCGCCGTGCTACACAGTGTCCCATGTGGACATGCTGATTGACGAGTTCCTGAGCAACTTCGCCTCGCACGACCACCTGCGCAAGCCCGTGGACAACATGCCGGCGCTTTTCGACAAGGTGGGGCTACCTAACACCGAGTACAGCCTCAAGCACACGGCGCTGCAGTATGTGGCGGCCTTCAACATCCTCCGCAAGTTTGAGAAATAGGTGCTGGAAGTAGAGCAGCTTAAGAGCGCTGCAAATAAAGATTCCTCCTCGTTGTAAGCACGCCCTTCGAGTCCATACGCTGGGCAATGCAATGTCCCTAGCTGGTTCCGAAGACATGAAGACATGTACAAGAAAAAAAATGTATTTGTGCAAGATATGTACTACTATCACAACGATTAATGGTGGTGCTGCTCAAGCCATAACTGCGCACAGTCGGTCGGTCTATGAGGAGGCGCTGGGGGAGGCAGACGGAAGCGCACTGCCGCCGAGCGAGGCCAACGGACTAGCACCCGACGCGCCAGGCGTAGTTCCCAGGCACGTGCGCGCCACGTCGTCGAAGACCTCCTTAATCTCGCTCGAGCACTCGAGGTAGTCCTGCTCCCAGAACTTGTAGCTCTTGTTGCGGATCAGCTCGATGAACGTCACCAGCAGCCCCCACGGGTGCGGGCGGTTGGCGATGAGGCGCTCGATGAGGACGCGCGTGATCTGCTCCTTGACCATCTTGTTGTTCGAGTACGAGAACAAGTACAGGATGACGCAGCTGAAGTAGTGCGTGTGGCTGTTCGGGTAGCGCAGGTGGTTGGCCAGGGAGCTGAAGTACCAGTAGCGGCCCTCGGTGTCGAGCTCGTCCGCCAGGTAACGGAACACATCCATGGCCGCGCTCTGCTCGAACTTGCTTGTCGTACTGCCAGTCCCGGCCTTGCCGTCAGCTCCAGACGGCGTCGGCGGTGCACTTGCGGAGGTGGAAGAGCCTCCGTTGGCCATGTCAGCAATGCCCTCCTTGCCGAGATAAAGCACAAGCGCATTGAGCGCCGGCAACGCATACTTGCAGGACGTCGGGTCACGCTCAAGCTGAGCAGCAGGGCGCATCAACTTCGATAGAAGGTCTGCGGGGAACATCGAGGCGTGGTTCGCGGACGCGTGCAGGAATTCGTCGACATACTCCTTGATGCCGTTGTGGGTGAGGGCAGCTCCCCACGCAGGCATGAGCCGTGGGGCCACACTCACTTCCGGGAGCTGAGCAACTTGAAGTCCCAGCGTGAGAGGGTCAGGCAGACGCATCGAGCGGGAAAACGCCGACAGGATCACGTTACGGAGCTGCACGCAAGCCGCGGGCAGCACATCGCAAAAGCTTGTGTAAAAGTCGCTCAGGAAGTCCGGGTAGTCGTGCAACAACACCAAAATGATACGCACAACGCCCTTGTAGAGAGTGGCGATGGAGTCCGGCAGCGGTACGGCCGAGTTCGCGTGGCGAATGAATGGCTCCATGAAAACGAGCAGATTCATGAGCAGGCGATGCAGAATTTGCCAGCCACGCTGCTGCTTCGCACGCAACAACAGCGGCATGAAGCAACGGTGCGAAATCAGCTCCGTCCAAGCAAACACAAAACCAGGCAGTCCAAGCGGCTGCAGCGTGTTGTACGCGCTGGCAAACGTGTTGAGCACCTGAAGGTGGATAGCATCCAGAGCCGGCTCTTGAGCTGTCAACTCCTTCATGAGGTTAACGAACATGCGGAAGAACACACGTTGATCGAATGGAGCCTTCTTCTTGCGGGACATGTCGTGTGCGGCAACCAACACATTGGCAATAGCACCCACTGCGTGGTTCAACACTTGCAGCTTGGCAGCGGGCGAAGGGTCAAGGTACTTCACCAGCAGCGCCATCAGGTGCGTTAGCGCATCCAGCACGGCGTAGTTTAACGGGACCTTAGCCCCAGCCTTGAGAGCAGCAGGATCACTTGCCGCGAACGAACTCTTCAGGCATGCATCGACACATAGTTCTGTACCAAACTTGAAGAACAGCGAAACGCTTTCGTCATCAGCAAGCAGGCCGTACTGCTTCAGCATCTGGAGGTACTGGGCATGCATCTTGGAATTTCCAGTGGGTTCCTTGTAGATAGCGATCCAGTGTTCGAGTGCATTGCTGACGGTATGCCGGAAAGCAGCGTGCTCCTGTACCAGAGGGCGTTCCCCACCAGCCTTCGAAGCACCACTACCAATTGCGCCCATGCTCTTTTGAGGTGCTGGAGGGGCCGGGCGGTTTTGCAGCTTCTGGACACGGGCCTGTTCTAACAGCGCGGCAAGGATCTGCACGTTCTTGTTTGCAGTAGCACCTCCGTGGCGTTCCACAATGCGCGCAAGAGCCTCCAGAGTGTTCGGCAGCTGAGCTGCGACAGCCACGTGCTCCATGATGAGGCATTGACGCACAACATGCACCGCGAACTCAATCGCTACACTATTGCGCTCCATATTGCGTGCCAAATACACGTCAAACTCACTTGCCTCCACGACCTTGTAGCGAATAAGCGCCACAATGATTTCACAGTGTAGCTTTAGTTTGTCATCCACTGGCGCGCGCAGCACCCAGCCAACGATCTCCTTACGAAGTTTCTCACAGCTAGCAGTCAGTGCCTCCAACGAGCTCACAAGAATCTCCAGGAACAGCTCGTTGCCCCGACCACCGTTGCCCAGCTCGTACATGAACTTCACAATACGGTTCGCGATCTTAAGACATGCTTCGTCACGCAGCGCTGGTCGCACGCTTCCACCAAGCGCACGCACCTCACGCAGCACAGCGAACACCTCACTCTCAGCCGGGATAGCCAACAGCGACGGCAGCTCGCGCTGAGTAGCTGCGGCCTGACGAGCCACCTTCTGCACAAACAGTTCGAAACGCTCCAGCAATCCAGCGAAGCGATCCAGCGCTGCTGTTACGCTAACACCAGCAGTATCTCCTTCCTTATCCACTGCACCTCCCGGGTATGCGCCAGGGCCTGCACGAGACGAAAGCGGCATGGAAGTAGGTCTTGGGATGCGCTGGAAGGCCTCGTAAACAACAAGCTGCATGGGTGGCACTCCACCCGGCTTGGGCTTGAAGACTTCAGGCAACGCAGCCGGCCAGTGGCCACTGGGTGCACCAGGTGAGCCTGCTGAAGCTGCCACAGCAGTGCTGCTTGCGCTTCCTTCGAAAAAATGCACGCCATCAGTCCCCGGTGCTTTACCAGCCTGAGCTTGCTGCTGCTGGTAGCGCCGACGCGACGCGTAAGCACCCGCAAGAGCCTCATCAATGTCTCGCATGGCTTTTTCAGACGACGCCTTTTCAATAAGCATGCAGCCCAAGTCCGTGTTCTCGTTCGAGCAGACTTGGATCACATGCTCTAGTTGCTGCGGGTCCCCAGCGCTGGTGGGGAGCAGTGCACGCAGGTGTGTTCCAATGGCATTGCGAAGCGGCTCCTTCGCCGTGATGAGAGCTAACGAGCCCGACATTGAAGCGACCATTAGATGCGCAGCCTTGCGCATCTTCGTATCGTCACTTTCTGTAGCGAAATCCTTCAAAATCACCTCACGGGTAGTAATACACGCAATCGTTACGCTGCGCTCCACCACGGGGGAGATCACCTCGCGAATGGCGCGGTCCACAGCAAGGGGGACCAAGCGGCGCAAGTTTACGTTGCGCAGCGGCAGCTCTGGGTTCACAGCGACGTACGAAGCTAGGTTCGGGATCACCGTCGACTCCGCAGCCGCAGCTCCACCAGCAGCACTATTCGCTCCGAGCGAACTAAAGCTTGCCATTCCCTCTCTTCCAGTCGGGCTGCCAGCCGGTGCGTTCTTCAATGGCTTGCCTGGAGTCAGTGGTCGGCCCAGCTTAGATCCCGAGCCAGGAGGCGGCGTGGCAGACCGCTGCCCCATCATCGTGTTCTTCGGGACCTTCACATTGAAGTCCGGGTTCGCTGTGCGAGGCGGTGCACGACGTGTATGCAGTAGCTGCGCCTTGCGTTGGTCCTCCACATTCAGCTTGAACGACTTGAACAGCACTTCAATCTCAAACTTTAGGTTAAGCTTGAGATCGGGTACATCGTAGATCTCACTCATGGCATGAATAAGACCCATAACCCACGGGTTAGGCGGCTTGAAAATCTTCGACTTCTTGCAGCCTTCAAGGATCTTGGCCACGAACGGCGTCACAGCGATGAGGTGGCCGGTTTCGTAGCCCACGTAGAGTAGCTCCTTCAAGTCCAAATCACGCTGCAGTAGAGGCTTGTTGCGTGCAAGAGTGAATACACCAAGCCACGAGCCCAAATTCTTCAGCAACGAGCGCTGTTGCGAATTAGTCGTGATCGTCCCAGACGTCAACAGCTTACGAGCATTCTGAAGGGTACGCTTGAGAATCTCACGCTCAAGTTCGGGCCTCATCAGCTTCTCGATGAAAATAAGGTAAACTGTGTGGTAGTTGGGCTGGGTCGAAATACGTTTCACCACCAAGTAGTTCGCGAGCCATGCATGGTATACAGGCAACAGCATTTTGCGCACTTCCGGGATCTTCGCCTCCAAATTGGAGATCGACATGTTGTTCACAATGAAGTGGATGCGGTCCTTGACGTTTTCGTCGGGTTGTTCGACCACCTCATCTTCGTCCAACTTGCTTAATTCGTGGAAAATATGATCCACCTTCAGCTCCGGCGCAGGTGCAATGGGCGGAGGCGGCGAGCCAGCTGGAGCCTTTGGCGACGGGGCAATCAACGAGGGTCCTGCCGAACGACTTAGGATCGACGATGGGATTTGGATACCCAACGCTATGTCGTCCTGAGCCTTCTGCCCGGATGGAGCGCGCGGTGGCGACCCAGCACCAAGCGTGGTGGTAGAAACAGCAAGCCTTGAGGTGCCATCACCATCAGCTGCACCACTCAGCGGTGGCAGTGAAGCACCCAGCGAGGATAATGCACCACCATTACCAGCACTAGCATCCAATGCGGAACCTGACAGCGCAATTGAGCGCGTGACTTGGTTCACTTGGCGCATGATTTCAGGTAGTGCATGCTGCAAGTGGGGGATTTGCGACAGATTCGTACAATACGCCGGTAACTCCCGTAGCCTTGGAACGAACTGCTGCAACGCGCAGGCGCCAAAGAAAAAGAACTTGGAGTTTACCGGCTCGCGAAGACTCTCGAGCACCGAGCGAAGCGCGGTTTGGAGGAAATTGGGCGGAAGCACTTGGTGTTCAATCAGCTTACCGAAGAGAACGCCAGTGATCCGCAGCTCCATCTCGGGATACCGAGGGAAGAAGCGGTACTCATCGAAGAGGTTGTGGATCATACAATAGAAGATCTGCCGCTCGCGCTCATCGCGCGATCCTTGGAAGCGCTTCAGCATTGCCACGACGTCGTTGATGTTCTGCTCTGACGTGTAGATCTGCTGGAAGTAGGCGTTCGCCTGTTCCTCGATCATTTCTGCCGTGTAGGTCGGCGCATTGGCGCCGCTAGCAGACGACTCGCCTCCAACTCCAACTGCAACTCCCACGCCCGCAGCCGCAGCAGCTCCTGCAGCCATACCAGTGGCCGCCCCCGGGGCGTGGGGGGTTACCTCTCCGGCTGGGCGCGTGGATGCCGAGATGACGGGGTGGGTCTCCATGCAGAGCGTGATAATGCGCTTGAGCTCTTGAGCGATAGTAACGGGCAGCGCCCCCTGAACCGCCATGATGCACTTAAGAATAGTCGCCAACGACTCGATGGACAGCACATGGCTCGACTGCGGGGTAATGTTGCTCTTGGGAACGGCACGCGCGTAGTTGCGGTGCACGAACGCCAAGCACGACGTCGCAAACGCCGTCCGTTGCGACGCAAGGCGCTCCACCAGCCACGTCTCTAAGTTTAGCACGTCGTGGTTGGCCCCCATCGTGGCCAGCGCAAGCGCGAACGAGAAGTAGTTCGAGTGAATAGCCGAGGCGAAGGAGTCGCCCGTGTTGCGGAAGAGCGCGAAGAGTCGCGAGACGATGTGCGGGGCTGTGGCGGCATAGAAGCACTTCACGCTAGCGTAGAGCACGAGCTTGGGTGCCACGGACCACAAGTGGCGCATGATGAGCGGCGCGTTGGGGCGACCCATGATGTACGTGCTGAAGAGCTCCGAGAACATGTCGTCGCGGAGCGCATTCCAGCGGGGCGAGGCCTGCGCCAAGTTGGCAATCAGGACATCCGGGCACGTCTTCATGGCCCCATCCAGCAGCTTCCGCACGTCGCCGTAGCAGTCTTGCTCCGACACTTGTAAAAGCGTTTCCACAACATCAAGCGAAAACCATACACCGTTCTTAGGGACAGCTGACGCGTCGGCGCCTTCGAAGGGCGCAAGCTTGTGCGGCGATTCCGCGAACGACAGCACTTCCGGTGGCGCCTCGACCGCTGCCTTCAGGATGCTGATGTGGGCGCGGCTGTTTTTCCATGGTCGGAGCAGTGTCGTCACGCGGAACTTGGTCTGCGAGAAACGCTGGAACGCCGTAATAAGCACGCGCAGTTGGACCACATTCTGGATGTCCAGGTCGGCGCGGTCCAGCTTCTCCGCAACCTTGGTCCACTTGATAGAGCCGTAGTCTTTCTGCAGCACATCTGCGATAACCTCGAGGTCCCAGTTCTCCCGCACTGGGGCCGCGGCTGCCTCGTCCGACGCGGTGGCCTCGAAGTCAATTGTAAGGTTCGCCATCAGTGTCGCGCCGTTCTCCGCGTCCAATCCGGTGTAGGTTCGCGACAGCATCGCCAGCATGCCCGCGACCTGGGCCGGCGGGATCGTGGGCGCCTTCGCAAGCCCAGCCTCTGCCAGAAGCGTACGGAAGGCTTGCGGAGACGATGTGCACGAGTAGCCGACGTCCTCCATCAACTCGTAGAAGAGGCAGCAGGACGACACGTCCGAGATGAGCTTGCTGAGGGAGTCCGAGTCCATCACAGGCTCGCAGTCCACGTGCTCGGGGTCTCCCATGGTGAGCGGAGCCATCTCGAGCGAGCCCATGTCGTTCGGGTGCGCCGACGAGATGCTGGCGAGGAACGAGTCCGTCTCGGCGATGTCCGCGTGGAACTCCTTCTTCATGCGCAGCACGAAGACGAGCGAGTGCAGCACGTCGGACGGCAGCTTGGTGCTGCAGGACGAGATCTCGGGGATCTTGGTGCGCAGGAACCGGATGGCATGGGCGGAGCTGTCGGCGTTCTCGCCCTGGGCGAAGGCCAGGCCGACCGTCACCTGCTGCGGGAGGCTGAGCTTGAGCGTCTTGCAGAAGAGCTGCAGGAACTCCTCCGTGACGAGGCGCGCACTCCCATTGGCTGCGGCGTCAGACGAGCTTCCTTCGATCGCCTAGAGAGAGAGCAAATAGTGCGAGTTTTGGTAAGACAAAACATCACAATAGCAATCGTCACAATAAACAGCGAGAAAGGCTCGGAGTTCCATCCCCATACCTCGCAGATGAAAGTGGTGAAGTTGGGGCGTGACGAGGCCTGCGCGACCTCGTGCGCGAGCAACTGAATCTTGAGCGCGTCCTTCTGGCCGCGCGCGTCGCGGAAGTCGATGTCCTTGACGAGGCAGTTGAGCAGGAAGATCCGCGCGTCCTCTCCGTAGAGTTCCACGAGCTGCGGGCGCCAGAATCAGAATCAGACGCACAGACACACACAAGAGTCAGCTCGGTCCCGCGGGGGAGCGCGCGCAGAGGCCGCCACGAGCCAAGATCGGCACCTGGTTGAGCTCGGCCACGTTGGACTTGAAGTTCTTCTTGTTGAGGTTCGTGACCAGGTAGTTGATCTGCCAGAACAGCGGCGACGCGAACGACACCATTCTTACGGCGGGCGGGTCCTGGGCGGGGAGGGGGGGGCTTCCTCTCGCGGGGGCGTCTTCTTCCTCTGCTGGGGGCGCGTTGGCGTTTGGCTGAGGAGCTACGGGAAGGGGGCTGCGGCGGGTGATGCGGTAGATTGATTGGCCGAAAGGATGTGATAGACGGTGGCTGATTTGCGGAAAGCCGCAATTATGCGATTGGTCGAAAAGGCGATTCGCCAATTGCGCGCCAGAAGCTCCAGGGAGGAAGGCCGACCGTCATGACGCCGGCGCACGCGCTCCACTTCGACGCGGCGCCCGAGGCCGGCGACTTCTTCTTCGGCAATGTGCTGGGCCAGGGCTCCTACGCCAAGGTGCGGAGTTGGCGTCTCTCTGTGCAGGAGTGTGGACTGAGACAACACACAGAGGAGGACTGACGTCTGACGTCTGGCGGTTGGCTGGTTCCTGCTGCCGTGGCTGTTGCTGTTGCTGTTGCTGTTGCTGTTGCTGCTGCAGGTTTTCCACGCGCAGATGAAGCAGAACCGCATGGACTTCGCCGTGAAGGTGATGGACCAGAGCTTCATCCGCAAGGAGAACAAGACGGCCTTCGTGCTCACAGAGCGCAAGGTCATGTCGCGCCTCTCGCACCCGAACATCGTCAAGTTCTACTGCAGCTTCCGCGTAAGGCAATCAATCGCTTGCATCGAGCTGCTGGTTCAGCGAGTGGCAGCTCTTGGTTGGGCTGCGTCCGTTGCGGGACGCAAGCGCAAAAAGATCCATCTGGCCTCCTCGTCTCATGTTTTCGACGTCTGTTTGTGGATACAGGACCACCACAGCTTGTACCTGGTCATGGAGCTCTGTCGCGGCGGCGATCTCTTTGGGCTCATCAGGTGAGGGTGCAGCAGCGTGCCAATGTAGGTACATGAGCATGGAACAAGCCCACGTTGACGTACAATTGTTGTCTATCTCGTGGCCCCTTCCAGCAAGGAGTACCAAAAGCAGCAGGAGCTCGACGTCGCAGACACTGCGTGCTCGCTCGAATTGACGCGGTTCTACACGGCAGAGCTTGTCAACGCCCTCGAATACATGCACTCTCAGGTACAACGACATGCCTGGTGCCTCGCTCTGCGTGTGTGCCGTATCACCGCTCTAACTACAAAGGGTCCTGCTGCAGCATGTGATCCACCGAGACATTAAGCCCGACAACTTGCTCCTAAGGTACGGCTACGCGTTTAATTCGCTGCATCCGACGCCTGTTGAAAAGTGACCTCTAATGATGGCGTGTGCTACCATACTCAAGTGAGGATGGAAATCTTAAGGTGACTGATTTTGGCTCCGCAAAGGTAAGGCGCTGCTGGTTCAGACTTTTACGGTGGCAATTATATCGGTGCTGACTTTCGCTGGTAAAAACAAATGCAGGACCAAGATTGCGAGAGTGTCGAAGTGTGTCAGTTCTGCGGAACGGCTTCCTACGTTTCTCCGGAAGTTTTGCACGACAAGCCGGCTGCGAGGGCGGCAGATCTGTGGGCAATGGGCTGCCTGATCTTCCAGGTACTTTTGAGTTCGAGGCGTTAGCGCACTACGGGTCGACGTGTGAATTTCTCATTTACCCTATGACCGCAGATGTTTACTGGCCGAGCACCTTTCGTCGGAGAAAACGATTACCTGACTTTCCAAGTGGTAAGATGTGCAGCTATAATATTGATGCAACTCCGCTTCTAACATGGTGTTTACAGATAATTAACCACTCGAGCGACGAGTTTGAGTTCCCGAGCAGTGTGCCCGAAGCTGCACAGGACCTTATCCGGAAACTTCTTGTGCAGGTAGCATAGCTAACAAGCTGCTTTGTGTGTAAATATTTCGATACTTCATGTGGAATATTTGTTAACCCTGTTGCATTGTACAGGACCCTGATGAGCGCATCGGTGCTCAACAAAATGAAGAGGGCTACACCGAGCTGAAGGTGGGTCCCAGCTGCTACTCTTGCTTTCGTGTGTAGATCAACCATTTCTAGCGGTTACCAACAGAGGTGGCTGTGCAGAATCACCCGTTCTTCGAAGGCGTCGAATGGGATGACCTTGGCGATCAGACTCCCCCGTACAACCCTCCCGAGCTAGTTTTGCCTGAGCCAAAGCTGGATGGCGCCTCAGAAAATTGGACCGTTGCCGAGTACTTTTCGGACGATTTTTCAGAAAGCACTTCTGACGATTTCAGGTACAGTAGGCTGGTTCGGTTCACTGTTTTGAGGATAGCTGTGGGTCCTTACCGTTACGTCACTACTGGTTTTGCTATACGCAGTAGCAAGCGTTCGCGCAGCAGCAGCTCGTTGCAGAGAAATCGGCCTGCCTGCATCGGGTACGATGAGCAGATCCGGTTTGAATCCACCGTGAAGGTCCACTCCAAGATGTTTAGTCGGACTCGTGAGGTGTGTGGGGTGTCCATTTTCAGAAAGTGCCTGCTCGTGTTTTGCTCCCAGCGGCGCTCACTGTGTGTTTTTTTTTCTTGACGCTTCTCAACAGCTCTACCTCACAGATGCCCCGCGCCTGGTTGTGATCAGCTCGTGGTCCGGCCGCTTCAAGCGCGAGGTGTTCCTGACGCCTGACACGACTGTGAATGAGATCGACCCCCACACGTTTGACGTTGTATCGGTGCGTAGCCGCAGTTCGTCTTGCCTGCAGCTGTCAACATCCAGTGTACCAATTCCTTCCTCTCTGCGCAGCGGTCAGATACGATCCGAATCACGGACTCCAGCAACCTTGCTCAGCAGTGGGCGCGTGCCATCACGGAGGCTGTCTCGGAGTAGAGCGACAACACCAACGCAAACGCCGCAACACAGGTTGGCAAGGTCAGGTGGGACAACAGTCTAAAATACAGCAGCTAAGAGTGTCTTGTTGAGATGGACGTTGAAGTGAAGTGAAGTGTAGCCATTTGTGTGTCACTTGTGTGGTGCAGTTCCCACAACAAAATTGATGCCGCCTGCAGCCGCGCCCGAGGCCAGCGTGCTGGACCTGCTCAAGCGCCTGCGCTGTCGCATCTGCGGCGAGTCCCGGAGCAACCTGCGGCGCGTGTTGCCGATCTACGAGCACCTTCTGAGCCCCGTACGTCCGTCCCAAACAGCCTCTTGGTGTGTTGTGTGTGTGGTGCTGACGGAGCGTGCTGTGCTGCCAGCGTGAGGACGCCGCTGTGTCCGTGCAGCATGAGCTGATGGACGTGCGCGCGAGGCTTCTGGCGTGTGGTGACGACGCAGACGTGTACGCTGCAGCTGGATGAAGCTCTGGCGGCGACTCTGTAGTCATTCACAGCTCTGGAGGTGCTTGCTTGTTATGCGCAGAACGGACGTCGTGGACCGCATGGACCACGTGGTGGAGCGCTGCATGGGCCTCGTGGAGGAAGAACAGAAGCTGTCGAGTGCAGAGGCCGTAGGTAGGGAACATGCTGCGTCGAGGTGGTGTGAATTGTGTGTGGACTGACGTGAGGGTCACTTGATGCCAGTTGAAGACGTGATGCGGCTGCTAGTGGCACTTGCAGGTGGAGAGGATGGAGAGACTTTCGTGCTCGAGGACCCCATGAGAGTCGAATTTGAGAAGTCGAGCGTGGTGAGGCAGGACTGTCGTCGTGTACTTCTTGCTTATCCTAATTAATTGGTCGGTGTTTACTGCTCCTGCTAGATGCACAATGCTGGGAAGAAACGCATTGGCGACCGCATCCAGATGAATGATATTGGGCTGGTGCACCGCTCCAGGGCGCTGTTCAATAAAGCGCCAATTCCGATGGAGGAGACAAAGTGAGCAATGCCAGGCACTTGCATCCATCTCCAGCTATTGTACACTAATCGACGTGTCGTGGCTTGTTAGGTTATTTTCCCAAAACTTGTTCAGTGGATTTGGCAATGGCATATCGCGTCAACATACTAGTTTGTGGTGTCCCGACGCTAACTCTGGTCCGACCGAAAACGAGGGATTTTTCAGCATGATGCCGTTGCAGCAGGTATGTGGATGGGAGGCACTACGAGAAGCCTTGAACAAGAGTGACTAACCGTAGAACCATGTGTAGCCTAATCGTTTCATCGGCATATTTCCCGGCAGTCCTCCACATCAAAATGGTTTCGGTGACAGGTCGACACAAGTGTACGTAAATTCTAGTAGCAGATCTTTTAAAATGATTATCTTTGCATGACTGATGTTGTATGTGAAGCAGAGATGACACTGAAAAGCGACATCATGATAAGCTTACATTGAAGACTGGCACTGCTTCACTCATGGCACCGACTTCTCGAGAAAACAAACAGCAATTGTCGCCGAGTAAAGATGCGTTCTTTTACGATGGAACGCAGCAAGTGCATTGCGATGGACGAAAGGAACTCTCAGATTGGGGAGAAGCAAGCAGCATTACAGAAAATTCATCGTGGGACTCTGAGAGCTGGTTCGATGCGACAGAGCCATGGATAGCACGGACGTATGCGTGGGAAGACCTGGGAGATCGTGTAGGGCTTCCCGATAGCTACTGCTGGCCGCCGGTTCTGGATGAAAAGCGATCGCTTAGTGATATTGTTATACCCACCGATTTCTCTTGCAGAAATCATGTGGGGGGAAATCCACTGGAAGTTCACGAAGCGGATGTAATTGAGGTTCGTTAAACTCAATTTGTTGTCCCGAGCTTTGATTGTGACTGACAACCGTCGTGGCATAATGATTAGGATTCACTGCGAGCACTTTGTGGGGTTGAGTCTACAATTTACCGAAGGGAGTTCTCGTCAGCGACGTTCCAAATGCCTAAAAAGCGAAAATTAAAGATCCGCAACGCAACAATTTCGGCTACAACATCAGTGTTAGAGGTACGCTCTTCGACGTGCAGTGTTTCTTCGTGGGTTCTGACATGCAAATGCATCCTTTCAATAGCTATTTTGTAAGGCTGGAACTATGGTGATGCGACTGGAGCTACTGGCGATCTACTATTCTCAAGACCCTACACGAGGGGGCAAGACGCTTCAGGCCATGGGTGATGCACTCCTGTTGTATCTGTCCCTGCATCGAGTAAGATGGTTTGGGGTGGTAGTATCTTATACTTAGTTGTGCGTACGATTCTAACGCTGAGCTGATGCTAGGCACGCGTAGACAAAATTGCACAAGAGTGTTCAGATTCTTCTTTTGGAGATGACGAAGAGGACGAGGTTTTATCTGTTACAAAGTTAATCTGCAAGACCCTTACAGTGTGCCGCGTTCTGGAGATGGTTAGCCACATATTCACGTGCGATGAAGACCCCTTCTGGCCATTGCTACAACAAGGTAGTGGTCCTATTCTGTTCATACCAAGGAATATGCTTGCTAATTTTTTTGATATTCTTTCACGCTCATGATTAAGGTGAATTCCCGCGTGGAATTGCGTTGCTCGATCATCTGCATCACCACGTATCCTCTCTAGGTGTGGAAGATGCCAGTGGCTGCATGCAAGAGATGGCGACTTGGTTTCTCGTTAAATCGTGCTCACCGCTAATGGCAGTACTTTCCGACCTCAATGTATTCGGAAGGGTGCGTGAGGCTACGGATCCCTTCGTAAGTGCATAATTCACTTGTGGTAGGATATGGAACTTGATCTGACGACCCTATTGCCGAAAATGTTAGGATGAGTTTGAAGTGACTACGTGGAGCAGGAACTTGCTTGAAAAGGCCTCTGCAGGGGGAGGTGACGGGTTATTCGGCGAAGGTATTTCGACTGAAGTCACCAAAATGCTTCCAGAGTTTCTGGAAGGCATCGCTCCACTGACCGTCCATCTTAGTCAAGTTCAAGCACTTTTACGCAGCGTGAATGCTATTGCGTTAACTCATCCGCTGGTATCCCTTTTACTGATTAGGCTTCCCAGGTGACTTCCATCGCGACTAACTTTCACTGATGCCTACCCCAGGTTAATATGAATCCACTGATAATGCTTCATCGCGGAGATAAAGCCGTTGACTGTGCGAAAGACTGGGAATCAACAATTAGTGAGGCTATTGCATCAGTGGAAGATACTCGCCATGAAGATGCCGAAGTCGATCAGAGCATGCCAAGGACAAACTACGTTTTCGCCGAAGAGAATTCACGGGTGGATGCCTCGCGCGAACTGGTAAGGGCTTGCCTACTCTCGTTCATCCACAAACAAAATACTGATGGGCTGTATCTATCTTGCGTAGAATGATGCTAAGCTAAAGTCTCAGTTGGAGCAAAGAAACATGCTGGACCAACAAGTGCTCGATAGGCGACATCGCAAACTTCAATTAGCGCAAGACGAGAAAGCCGACGATGCGATGCAAATAGCGGAAGCAAATCAGGCTGAAGCAGACCAGGACGCCTACGCCCGTGGTGCTCTGCTTAATAAGTATGCTGCGACGAGACATGTTCAGTGTGAGCACAAGCTAACACGCATGTTCGCTTGATTGCTTCCCTTAGGTACTCTAAGCTGATGGATGCGGCGGAAGAGCGGCATGACTACATGAAGTGGCGACGAGATCGTGCATTGCGCTTATCAATCGCAAGGGACCAGTTCCAACATCTCCACGCAGACGACATGGTTGAGTGGACAGCAGGTACTCATGAAACGCATTTGGGGTACGAAGAGACCGTCATAACCTGATTGCCTAATATGAAAACAGACAGGGAGCAGCGGCGGATCGGAGAAGCAAGCGCAAGCGTATCAGAAGCGAACGCGAGCAAATCGGAGTCAGTGCGAGCGGAAGGAGAGGAATGTTTGGCTACTGCGACTGTGGACAAGTCTCCAGTTCCGGTATCGAATTCAGAGCGGAGGGCGCCTGTGAAAGTAAACGAGGAAGTGGGGAGCCGCACCTCCGGTTCCACCGACGATGGAGCCTGGAGAGCTTCTGTGAAAGTGAACGACGAGGCCAGAAGTAGGACTGCAGCCACAACGGACGACGGTGTCTGGAAAGCGACTGTAAAAGTGAACAAGGAAGCCGGCAGCCGCACCTCGACATCTACTGATGACGGTACTTGGAGAGCTTCAGTAAAAGTGAATAAGGAAGCGGGCAGTCGCACCTCGGCATCTACTGATGCAGGTGTCTGGAGGGCTTCGGTAAAATTGAACGAGGAAGCGGGTAGCCGCACCACATTATTTACTGATGAAGGAAATTGGAGGCCTGCCGTGAAGGTGAACACTCGGGCGGGAAACCGTAGTTCGGGTTTACTCAACCACTCGCCATCCTCCGAAACCATTGCCCATAGAACAGGTGTTCGTGTCTTGAACGAACCTGGAGGAAGCGGTGCTGACGTGTATGGGGCTTTGTACGGTGGTATCAATGAAGATCGTGCCAGTCAAGACGAAATCGCTGATGAAAAAGACTGTGATGAAATCGCAATGGCAAATGCAACTGAGGATATTGAGATGGTTGATGACGAAGACCCGAGTGAGGTCCACACAATACTTTGCGCATCTCCTTCAGAGGCCAATGAGGACGAAGACGTTGTGTTGCAAGATATAGCTCGAACCGGTGAGGATTCTGCTAGTCACGGCAGCGATATGGGTGATGAGGTGTCAGTAGAAGCTGGGGAACTCATGGAAGCTGCTCAACCACCACCAACGTCTACTCGACTATCCCTCCCACCATTACATCCTTTCTTTTTAGAGGTAACCTCTGAAGAGGATTCTGAGGTGCTGGTGCGCGCGCTAACTCAGGTACAGTGATTCGTGTTCTTTTACCTCTTGAGTACCTCAAGGCTAACAAAACATCCTATTGTTTGTTCACTTTATCCGCTTGCTACAGACAGCGGCTTCTTATGAAAACGATTTTACCTCGTTCAAGTCGATCGTTAACTGCTGCGTTGAAGTACCTGTCCGCCTTGTTGCCGACAAACTCGAAAAAGTGGCAGTGGATTGGTTTCGTAACTCACTCCGGATTGTTGAGCACCTTCGATGGATGCGCAAGCTGATGCTCATGTCAGAAGGGCTTTGCATGGATATCTTTGCACGAGATTTTCTTCACGGTTTAAACTCGACCACTCGAGTAAACTGGGGAATTGAAGGACGGCTTACATCGGCTCTCACTCTGGCAATGATCGAGGGATCTGTGGCATCGGATGCCATGGCGCAGAACTTTCATTACTCGACTACACCTGCTCTTTCCGAAGGTACGCGTTCTTGAAGCCAAGTTTGCTGAATTTGCAATCTCATCATTTCGTTGTGGCTCTACAGTATTAGACTGTCTAACGATGACTCCAGCCATGCCAACATTGCTTGGCGAAATGGAGCTGGTGTACGACGTCAAGTGGCCTCTTGGCTTGGTGATCACTTCGGAATCGCTGGATCGCTACAAGCATATGCACCGATTTCTTCTTCATGTACGACTGACATCGCTGGAAATGCGGGAGGCGTGGGCACTCCTTCGCGCTATTCGCCGACGTGGAGATTTGTCCCCGGTTCTTGAGCGGTTGTGCGGGACTGTTGTCTACAAGATGCAGGCTTTACTTCAGGCGTTCAACGAGACTTTTGCGACGAAGGTTCGTGTCATTCTTACGATTGATGGATCCGTGCAATCTAAAGTGATAACCTTCTGCATTATCGCAGGTCTTAATGTCGGCATGGTCGGAGCTTGAGCATGCGCTGCAGAAGGCGACGATGCTGACAGAATTACGGCGCTGCCACGAAGATTACATCGCTGCTGCACTTCGCTGCTGCTTCCTGGACACTTCCGAGGTAAGCGCCGAGATATTGCATTTCGTATTGTGTCTCGCTCACGAGGTTGGCTCTAATGGGGCACGATTTTCGCTGCAGATTCACTCGGCTTTCCTGACCACGCTGGCTGCAGCCTGGAGTTTGACGGCATTTGTACGAGGATTGGACCGACAAGTGACAGGAAGGGCGTCTGAAGAGGTTCGAATCCGCACGCTGTGCGAAGAGTGCGATGATGAGCAGCGTGCACTAGTTGTCAGTCTGCAGAGTGCTACCCGCAATGCAGATCGGAGCACACGGAAGTTTTCGGAGGTACGTGAGCTGTTGTATTTCTTCATGCTGACTACTACTCCTGTGCATACGCTTGGATTTAGATTTTTGATAGAAAAGTAAATAGCGAGAGGCGCGGCTGCCCTCTAATGTGCTGACTCCTGTGCTCTGTCCGCATACCACGTGCTGCATAGGGTCTTCTACTCCGGCTAAACTTCAACGACTACTACTCCACAGTTGCCGCTCCAGCAGCAGCCAAGTGAGTGAGTGCCAGGAGCTCAATGACGATGTTGTCGCGGGAGTTCAAGCATCGGGCACGTCGAAATAAAATACACCATTCTGACTTGGAATCAGCCGTCTTGCGCGTCTGTCGGTCACCCCCTCAAAAGAACAGCCGATGCGTGTCCATGGGATACAAACGACGTTGGCACAATGGGCACTTGCCGCTCGCGCGGATTGCTTGGTGGATGCAGGTGCCGCAGAAGATGTGACCGCACGAGGTGGACGTTATGTCCTCCATCACATCCAGGCAGATGCTGCACTTGAGCGCCTCCTTGAACTTCTCCAGCTGCTCGTTGTTGTGCATGCTGACGCTCGTGGACTCGGCGCTGTGCGTAATGTCCGTGAGGCACTGGCGTTTGGGCACCCCCACGTCCCCCAGAGCTGGTCGACGGCGTTTCCGCCGCACCGGCGCCGGCTGCGGAGGTCCAGAGCTCTCGGAAACCCCCAGGATCTCGATCACGTCGTCGCTGTCTTCTGCAGCGGCTGTCCCCTGGCCGCTCTGGTCGTCGCCCTCGTCCTCCGAGGACGAGACCGTCAAGTCGATCTCCTCCGGTTGCTGGGTGGATGTCGAGCC